>JARHVA010001009.1:3417500-3450000 GCA_037957365.1 Torreya grandis | reverse complement strand
ATAAATATAAAATTGAAATGACACTATTATAGAGTGACATTTTCCCTATAGATAACTTTAATATATGTGAAAATATTTGACAAGTCATGTATCATGAGTTTAGAATCCAAGTCATGAAAAAGAGATTTGTAAATTTACATGAGAACAAGATCTAGATGAGGAAGTAGAATATCTAAAGGTTAATACTACCACATGGGAAAGAGTAAATGATTGTGCATTTAAAAATAAGGAGAAGTATAAATAAAATCATTTACATAAAAAGGAAGAAAATTTTTGAACTAAATAAGAGCTTTAGATGGTTATATTTGGAGACTATAAGATTAATGTGGAGTTTATCATAGAAATCATCAAGGATATCAAATGTGTTTTTACATATAATTACCAAGACATGAAGGTATTTAATTAATATTTTAGAAATATGGTCAAAAAAATTCATGAAATCATGAAACCTAGGGAAAAAATCTATATAGGATAAACTCAAACCTTTAAGCAAAGGTGAAAATATTGATAGATAAAATATCAAAGATAACATAAGCTATTCAATGCAATAATATAAATAATTGTGTCTTATTGTGATAATTATCAATAAGGATGGATGGATAAATGTATGTATCAATTTAATATTAAATTATTCATGTGTATAATATATATTCCCAACACCGTTTATAAAGGGTGTGCTAGAAAGATTATTTGGTTGTGAAATCTACACCTTCACATATGGGTCTTGAGGGTATCACCAAGTGCAAATTATGGATGAATTTAATCATAAATTTAAATATAAAATGAAGTGGGGGTAATTTGCATAAAACATGATTTCATTTGTACTTAATAATAGATCAGTTATGTTTTTGTGCATTATTGTTAAAGTAATCAAGGTTTTATAAACAAGTCCTTAATTTTTTATCTAGATGATTATTTATCTATTATGTATGTATTACTATGTTGATTTTCACCTGATGTATGAAAGTTGTATAAAACTTTAGATATATTTTAATCTTAAGAAATTTTAATTATCCATACCATTTAGTACATTGCTTAGACATAATTTTTAAGAAAGGCATGTTATTTGATTTTATGAAGGTATTGGTGATACTGAAACTAGAAACACTACACATGTAGAAAGAAATTCACACATTCTTTAGAATATTATAACTCATTTTGTATTTATTTATCTAAATAATTCAAAACATTGATTTTGATTTAAATCTAAGTTTTGTATAAATTAATCAAATCTAAATACAATATCAGAGTATAGATATTTAATTTTGAGTTAACATTTATTAAAATAACCTAGAAGATATGGTAGATTTTTTAATGCTTTGTATGTGTATATGATAGTGTACAATAAAAAAATAGGCTATCTATGGGTTCTATGTTAACTTTTATTGGGAAAAAATATATGAAACTAAACAAGGCAAATCTCATAATACTTGTAGGCCCATTGCAATTAGATTTATCTACACTCTACTAGATTCATGTAATGGATATATGTAGGTCTATAGCATATTGGATCATTTTACCCACATCTAAAAATACATCTTGTGTATTCAAATCATATAAAAAACATGAATAAATTTTTCCTTCTATTTCCCTAAAACCCCTAACTTTCACACTTGAGAATAATATAAATTGGAAAAAGATGTTAGAAAAGATGGATTGATCTAACCTCAACCATCATGTGTTAGGTGGCTTATCACTACTTATGTTTCAAAAATTTAAATAGGGATTGTTGACATATTTCTATTCATGGGATTATAAAGGGTCAACCTATGCTCAATAAACACCTGAGCTTATCCTTGGTCATCCTCTTGTGTCTTTGAAATGCCTTAATAGATAAAGAGAGAGTCAATTATCCTTAAGAAGTGAGGCAATAGGCTCAAATAGTGAGTCATGTCAAAATACTTAAGGTGCTCCCCATATAACATTATTTGAAGATGTGTCAAGGCATAATTTTTGTGCTAGTTTTGTATAAGAGTCTATAACAAGACTTAAGGTAGTTCTCGTGATCTAAATGTACTCATGGAAGGTGATCTAGCACATTGTAGTCCATATCTAGTCATATGATCATTTGAACATGCTAAGAACTTGCATAAATGGGGGGTATAAATAAAGATATTAGGGGATAGTTTGAGGAGAGGATGATGACCCTTGTCTAAGGCCTTAAAAAACTTTAAGTTTATTTAGTATATGTTAAGGTAGTTTTCCTCAATCGATGTTTCATTTAAAATTATACATATTCTACCTCCTAAATGGTGTCTAAACCATGTACATTGTATTTTTATGACCCCTAAGACATCATTGAGCGATTATAAAGAGTTAAAAGTCTATAAAAAGACCTTATTGTCACCATAATATATTTATAAGGAAATTTTACATATGGAAAGAAGTTTTTTTAGGAGTCAAATGCATTTCATTCACCAAGAAGGGGGCCCACACATGAAAAAATGACCCTTCAACTTCCCTCCATTTTGAATCTCTATTTTTTAATAATTCCGAATCCTAATTTACTTCTTATTTCCCCACCAATAGCTTTTAAATATCTCAAAACCTAAGAAAATATAATAAAATGATGTTTTATAGGTGTTATAAGATTTGTACAAAATTTTATGATATGGTCAAGGTCATAAGAGGTTAGACACTTCATTGGGGGTCTCTTGTAGGCATATTAAATCTAGGGAAATGTAGAAAACATAACAAGATATGCCTCAATCTCTTAGTGAGCTCAAAAGGCCTGATTTGAGATACACAGTATGATTCATATAGGGGGAGTCAAAGACCAATCTCTTAGCCAAAGGTAGGGTCCCTAGTAGGATTTAAATTAGTGGTATTATTTTGAATATCAAGGAATTGAGCTTTATTATCAATCACTAATACCCCTAATTGGTCTTAATCCCTTTGCAAACCCCATAAGCTCATCTACAGGTAGATTTATCAAAAGTTTGAGCTCATTATGATAGCTTGATTATGGGAAAGGTATCTAAAGGCATTTTGATTATTTTAGACCCATATGAGAAAGTTCTCATGATACTTTCAAGGATAGATCAACACATAGTCTACCTTATAGGTAGGTTACAACCATGTTCAAGGTTCTTGTGTTTTCATAAAGGAGTAGATCATAAGGATGATCAGTGTATATTTTCATGGATTGATCTAGGTCCTAGACATACCTCACTTGGTCATCATTTGGTCATAATAGATCCACCTTAAATCTCTTTTTATTCTCATAATGTGAAGGAATGAGAAAGGTTACAAACATGACCTAGTTATTCTCATGGAAGTACATCTTCAAGATAAGATAATATGAATAATTTATTCTTTAGAATGTAGAGGTGTTGTACAAATGTGGAAGATCACCCTCTCTCTCTCAAAAAAAAGCCTCCTTAGGGCCCTTAATACCAAAACCCATGAACTAGATCCAAATGCAATCATAAGTCTTTTATCAAGGTTTAAGGATTTTTTTGGACTCCTAGGTTTCAATTTCTCCCTCAATATGCTATGTTCATCATCTCCAAATGTATTACCTTGTTGAGTATCTAGATAGGGATGTTTAAAATCTCAATAGGTAGTCTTTCAGGGAGAGTAACATTCCACATGAGGTCTCATAAAATACATTATGATATATAATGACTTAATAATGTTATTTTAACCTCATATTTATTTTTGGATTTTAGACTCACAACTCTAAAAATATTGTGAATACACCTATAGGTTTAAGTCCTCACACACAAGCCTATGTGTGGAATTAAGTTTAAAATTATATAAAATGCCATAAAATAAATTTGGAACCACGAGAGAGGAATTATATTCAAATATGGACACTATTAAGAAGCCAATGACACAATTTAGAAGATTAGGTCCAGGCCTAACTTTGAAAAGCTCCCCCAAATCACCCACTTACAGCTAAATCTAGGAAGATGTAAGAAAGGGATATATACTTAGGAAGATGACTTCATTCAAAAGGTTATTTAGGTTAAAGTAAGGTCAATTGGGTTTACAACATGGTGTATAAACCTTTTTCTTGATCATGGACCTATACAAGGACTCCATTTGTAGTTAAATGTCTCTAACCCCCCACCTACAATATGGTAGTCTAGTTGCCTTAAAACTTGAATATGAGGAGGCCATATACATATTGAGGATGGATATAAATAAAATGAGTAGATTAGATAGGTTATGTTATTTAAATACAATATATTAATAAAAGAGTGACCAAAATAATCTAACTTAAGACCCTCTAACTTTAACATAAATAGTTTGACTAATAAATACAAGTCTACCTAGCAAGATGGGATACCTATGTTGGTTTGAATGAGGAAGATAAAACACAATATTAAAATATACATATAGTTTTTTTTATGCCATTTTTATGGCCTTTAAAATACTTCAATATATAGTTAGGATAATATAGTTGTCTAGGCTTGACTAAGGGTTCATAACACACAATATTGCATGTGTGTGTGTGTGTGTGTGTGTGTGAGAGAGAGAGAGAGAGAGAGAGAGAGAGGAGAGAGAGAGAGAGAGAGAGAGAGAGAGAGAGAGAGAGAGAGAGAAGAGAGAGAGAGAGAGAGAGTGAGAGGAGAGAGAGAGAGAGAGAGAGAGAGAGAGAGAGAGAGAGAGAGAGGAGAGAGAGAGAGAGAGAGAGAGAGAGAGAGAGAGAGAGAGAGAGAGAGAGAGAGAGAGAGAGAGAGAGAGATCATGTTGTTACAGGAAGAAGGGGAATCAATACTAAATAAGTGTTGAAAAATATTAAAATTAAATTCTATTTGGGGTTAAAAATCCTTTAACATTAATTAAATAAGGAAACAAGACCACTAAGGTCTTTGCATCAACTAGTCTGAGTATTGAGTAGAGGCCTAAGGATAGTGATAACAAACCTAAAGAAGAATAATGAGAGAGATAAAAGCACAAGACAATATAATATTGTGGAAATTGTTTAATTTTCATAAAAAATAATTATATTAATGTATTTAGGCAACAAAAATCACATACAAGTGGTCTAGTGTCTTGACGCTTAGTTTAGGCCTATAAGGCCTAAAACCCCTTCTTGAGCCCTCAGATCCCTAGCTCCACTCTTGTGACATATAAAGTTACTCAAGAATATATAAGGCTAATGGGATGGTATTATATGTCTTAATAAATGTGTTATATGTAAAAAAAGGTAGGGAAAGTGGTAATTTGGTATAACTACATCCCCTCAATGTCCATCACTCTAGTATACCATTTCAAGCTGTTAATTCAAGAGATAATATCTTACATGACCAAATGCATGGGTCCCAATGATATTAAACTAATTTTTTGGCACATGTTCACTTAAAATAAATGCTATATATATTTTATTTCATGGGGGAATCTTTATGAACAATCCTTAAATGTGAGCATGCCCAAAATGCCTAGTGAAGACTTGAAGGCTACCAAATTTTACTCAAAGCTTACCATACAAGGTGAATAAGACCTAGATATATTATGAATATTTTAAGGGTTATATATACTAAAAATTAATTCCATGAACTTTTCATTCAAAGGCTTTTGCTTTATGAACCATAATTTAAGATGATAGGCCACTCTAAAACCTCTAAAACCCTAATAGAAAACCCAATCGACAAAAGACTCTTCTTGATGATTCCAATGACCATGAGACACCATGAAAACATAATTAAAGAACATAAATTTCCTTTATTCCCTTCTTTAAAACATAAATTTTTCAAGTGTGAATACAAATATATAGGAAATGGCTTTGGAGGTCTTGTTTTGGGTATATTTTCATAATTCCAAGCATGTTGAGGGTCCTAAGTGAGTAGAAAGGACACTTGGGGTTATAAAAAGGTATTAAAATATTATAAAAATCACACTTCAACTCCAAAAATAGTTGATACAAGACTAATAAACATACTTTAACCTAATTTGGGAGATAACCTTCATTTCTACCAAGAAAGGAGTGTTACAAGCCTATCCACATAGTGATAAGACTCTAAAAGGCAATAAAAATTATTGTAACAACCTATTAAAGACATTATCAGACTCATCCCTCACCTAAAATTCTCTAAGTCCCAGTTCTCTCACCCACTAGGAGAAAAAATAATTGAATGGGCTTAGAATGGAAGCTAGACTAGTAATAGACAGGTTCAATCAAGTAACTACCTCTCATAATGAGTGCATGACCTCCCATTGCATGAAAATTAGTGATGGATAGTTTCAATGTGCATGGAATCTTCATGGGGTCAACTATGTCCAAAAATAGGACATCCACTACACCTTTATGCCCAATGGCCTATTAAAGACCATTTTTCATCTAAGTCAATACATGTGAGAGGTCTTGGAGTAGTTACTAATCCTTATTCATATTTTTAACTAATTATTGAGTGAATTAGGATCATGATGACCTCTCCTTAATAATTATAAACCACATCCTCCTTCCATCCCCTTCTCATATTCTATAAATTGGGATTCAAAAGACAGTATATAAATCCCTTGGTTGGGTATGAAGAAACTCTTTCCATTTATAACTTTTAGCCTTTTAACTAATATAAGGACTGGTTCATATTCTCCATGGTAGTCTAGTGGGTTTTTCACTTGTTTATTTTAATAAGTGGTTAAGTCTTATCTCCTTTTATAAGTCCTTGTTTCTCACCTACTTTATAATATATTATTCTATGTAGGTCACATGGTGTGTGAAAGTGTGAGTGATTGTGCTTGGAGTAGAATCTAATTGGCAATGTCTTAAATCAAACCTCCCATTCATCACCCTCAATTTTTAGTCATATACCATAGCCTCCATGTTAAACATTGATGCTTAAGAGTCTTTTGGAGAGACTGGATTAGTCATTGTTCATTTTCTTATTTTTAAGTGTTGTTGAAGGGTCAAATAGAGGGGACACAAAATGTTGGTTCATCACCTCCCATAGCTTAGGTTTATTTCATGCATATTTCTATCAATTTTAATTTAAAATCAAGTAGGTTTAGGAATTGAGCTTAGATGATGCATCAAGGGAGATAGACCCAAAACTATAGGTTTAGCTCACCCAATAGGCTACCCATATTTAGATGTGATCCCATTGTATCATCTAGATGAGGTAGGTCTAAAACACCTTTACATCAAGGGTGAAATCTAGATTGATAATAGTTTTTGGCACACCTTATAGGACCAAAATTCAAGCATGTTGGAGAAAATAATCACAACATTAGGTGATCTTAAGGAGATTCAAATACTCTAGTGGTACATATAAATTCAAATTTCTTACCAAAATTAGTCACAAGGTTTTGATACAAAGTTAAGGAAGTTAAGTTTATTTAATTATCCTTGTATTTTTTTAGGAGGAAGAGGTACCCTAGGTCTAATCCCTATCCTACACCACCTACTTATCCTAATATTACTCAACAAAATACTATTACAACTCCTACATCCCTAATGGCTAGGCCTAAAAACCAATCCTTTGTGCCCTTCAATCATGAAATCCATCTAAACCTAAACCAATTTGATGATATCCCTCTTATTACACGTAATATACTTCCATACTTTATAGGAGAAAATTGTACCACTCTTGTTGAAGACATTATAGACATAGCTAACCTCTTCTCAATACATAATGTGACTCAAGAAAATGTAATAATGAGGCTACCAGATACTTCATTGAGTTTGGGGAGCAACTATGAAAGAATTTTGAAGATATAAGAAACAACTTATCCCTACTGGAGCAATTAACCATAATCAAAAGGGCTCCTCAAGAATTTATGGTGGACTTTAACTATAGGTTTCAAAAATCTTGGGATAGGATCCAAATAGTAGTTAAACCCACTACAAATTATGTCTTTTTATACTATTTGAGAGACCTCAATTTTGATGAATCAGTCATGATACAATCCATGGGTGAGAACACACTACCTAATGCCTATGAAGTGGGAATAAGGGTAGAAAACTATCTAATACAAGTAGGAAAACTTACAGCAAGGTCCCTAATGAATTTTTAAAATATATACAACCTATTATGTCTAACATTACCCCCATACCAATGCTAACCACCCATGAATAAATAAATGCTAGTTAGGTAGATATATTTGTTAAACTTGAAGGGTTGATCAAGGCATAAAAAAATAAGATAGTGGTCTTAGAGAGGTAGAAACTTCTACCTAATAGACCATAAAAATATAATTATCAATACCCCAATCATTATTATTAGCTCAAAAATCCTCCATATAAAGCTAATTCATAAGGTAAAGGGTAGATCAGTCAATCCAGATCCTATAATACTTTCAATCCTAATTCTACAACAAATTTTAGAGTATTGGTTTCTACTCAAAATAACTATGATAAATAAGGCCAATAGTCTACAAAATGGGGGAAATATCATGAGTAGTCAATCATCCCAAGTGAATGTGCTTATAAAACTTCTCTTATATAATAGAATCAAGCTCTTCTTATGTAAGGTAGTCATCTTCCTATACAACATAAAGAATCTCATCTTGTGAAACATGGAGATATCCATTTCATGACTCAATATGAAATACAAAATAAAAAAGTAATGAGTGGGGGTCAAGCACAATCAGAGACTACATTTTACAACTTAAAATAAGGATAAAATTCTTTTATACAATGTATTCAATCAATTTTAGGATGAAACTAAGGGGATGTTTTGTTACAACTAATACAAGAGATAGAAAAAGGGTAGTGAGTAGTGGCTCAGGGGCTGGGAGAAAAACTCCTTCATCATCTCAAACACCCCATGAGATTAATGAAAAATATGCATCCCTTAAACTCCCACCAAATAAAAAGGTTTATAATGAGAAAGGGAAAAATAATAAGGGTTAATTACACCTTAGTTCACTAAAGATTCAAATAGTATTGTTGCTCTTAAGTTGTAATTAAAGGCTACTATCCCTCACATCAACATTGTGGATCAAATGAAGAAATATTATGTCGCCATACCAATTTGGGACATAATTATTATTCCAAGACAAAAGTATCTCCTCCAATAATAGGACATTAAATACACCTCTAAGCCCAAGGGCCCATTGAAGACCATTTTACATCTAAGGCAATACATGTGAGAGGTCATGGAGCATTTACTAATCCTTATTCATGTTTTTAACTAATTTTTAAGTGAATTAAGATCATGATTGCCTCTCCTTAATAATTATACACCACATTCTCCTTCCCTCACCTTCTCATATTCCATAAAATAGGATTCAAAATCCATTGTATAGATCCCTTGGCTGGGTATGAAGAAACTCTACCATTTATAACTTTTAGCCTTTAAACTAATATAAGGACTTTTTCATATTCTCCATGGTAGTCTAGTGTGTTTTTTACTTTTATATTTGCATAAGTGGATGAGTCTTATCTCCTTTTATAGGTCCTTGTTTCTCACCTAGTTTATAATATAGTATTCTATGTAGGTCACATGGTGTGTGAAAGTGTGAGAAATTGTGATTTTAGTAGAATCTAATTGGTAGTGTCTTAAATAAAACCTCCCATTAATCACCCTTAGTTTGTATTCATCTAATATAGCATCCATGTGAACCATTTATTTTTAAGAGTCTTTTGGAGAGAGTGGTTTAGTCACTAGTCCTTTTCTTATTCATAAGTGTTGTTGAAGGGTCAGATAGAGGGGACAAAAAATGTTGGTTCATGAACTCCCATAGCTTAGGTTTATTTCATACATCTTTATATTGATTTTAATTTAAAATCAATTAGGTTTAGTAATTGAGCTTAGATGATGCATCAAGGGAGCTATCCCCAAAACTAGAGGTTTATCTCACCCAATAGGTTACCCACACCTAGATGTGATCCCATTGTATCAGATAAATGAGTTAGGTCTAAAACTCCTTTGCTTCAAGGGTGAAATATAGACTGATAATGGTTTTTGACACACCTTATAGGACCAAAATTCAAGCATGTTGGAGCAACTAATCATAATATTTGGTGATCTAAGGGAGATTTAAACAATCTAGTGGTACATCTAAATTCATATTTCTTACCAAAATTAGTCACAAGGTCTTGACAAAAAGGTAAGGAAGTTAAGTTTGTTTAATTATCCTTGTATTTTTATAGGAAGAAGAGGTACCCTTGGTCTAGTACCTATCCTATGCCACCTACTTCTCCTAATCTTACTCAACAAAATACTATTGTGATTCCTACATCCCTAATAGCTAGGCCTAAGAACCAATCCTTTGTGCCCTTTAATGGTTGAAGCCCTTTGAACCTAAACCAATTTTATGATATCCTTATTATTACACCTAATATCTTTCCATACTTCATAGGATAAAATTATAACACTCTTATTGAACATATTATAGAGATATCCAACCTCTTCTCAATACAAAATGTGACTTAAGAAAAAGTAATAATGAGGCTACTAGATACTTCATTTAGAGGTAAGGCAATTCAATGGTATAGAGGTATATCACCTAAATCTATCAATACTTGGGCTGAGTTTTGGGAACAATTATGAAAGAATTTTGAGGATATAAGTGACCACTTGTCCCTAATGGAGCAATTGACCACAATCAAAAGTTATCCTCAAGAATTTATGGTGGACTTCAACTATAGGTTTCAAAAAACTTGGGATAGGATCCAAATAATAGTTAAAACCACTATAAATTATGCCTTTTTATACTATTTTAGAGCCCTCAATTTTTATGTAGCAGTCATGATACAATCCATGGGTGAGAAGACACTACCTGATGCCTATGAAGTGGGAATAAGGGTAGAAAACTATCTAATACAAGTAGGAAAACTTAAACCAAGGCTCTTAATTTATTTTTAAACATATATAAAACATCTTATACCAAAAATTACTGCCATACAAATGCCAACCAACCATGAATAAATAAATGCCAGTTAGGTAGATATATTGGTTAAACTTGAAGGGTTGATCAAGGTGTAAAACAACAAGATTGTGGTCTTAGAGAGGCAGGAAATTTGACCTCATAGACCATAACGAGATCCTTATCAATACCCATATCATTATTATTAGCTCACAAATCCTCCATATCAATATAATTCATAAGGTCAAAGGTAGATCAGTCAAACCAGACCCTATAATAGTTTCAATCCTAATTCTACAAAATTTACAGCATTGGTTCCTACTCAAAACAACTATGATATATAAGGCCAATGGTCTAAAAAATGGGGGAAATATCATGAGTCATCAATCATAACAAGTGAATGTGCCTATAAAACTTCTCTTATATAGTAGAATTAGGAACTTCTTATGTAAGGTAGTCATCCTCCTATACAACATAAAGAATCCCATCTTGTGAAACATGGAGAGATCCATTTCATGACTCAATATGAAATAACAAATAAAAAAGGAATGAGTGGGGATCAATCACAATCAGAGATTACCTTTTCAAACTTCCAATAAGGATAAAATTCTTTTAGATAATGTGCAGTCAATTAGTTTGGGGGTGAAACTAAGGGGGAAGTCCTATTGTAGCCAATACAAGAGCTAGAAAAAGGGTAGTGAGTGGTGACTCAACAGTTGGGAGAATAAATCCTTCATCATCTCAAACACCCCATGAGATTAATGAAAAAGATGCATCCCTTAAACTCCCATAGATTCAAACGTTTAGAATGAGAAGGGGAAAAATAATAAGGGTCCACTATACCTCAGTTCACTCAAGATTAAAATAGTATTATTTCTCTTAAGTTGCAATTAAAGGCTACTATCTGTCACATTATCATTATAGATTAGATAAAGAAATATCATGTCACCATACTGATGTGGGACACATTTATTATTCTAGGACAAAAGTAGCTCCTCCAATAATACTTGTGTAAACTTTAAATCTTAGACAACTAGGCAAAAAAAGTAGGTGTAGTCCTAACTAACACTAGTCAGCCTAATGAGTCCCAAAAAAACCAAGGTAAAAAAACCCCCTCCTTTATATCATAATAGGATACTTATTAGTATATAATTATATGATATATAGTTGGGCTAGTACATATGGCATGCCTAAATTTATAGCATACAAGTTAGGGTTAAGGTATGGGCCTAATTATAAGGGAGTCTTGCAACTAGATGGGTTTTCTACTAATATTATTGGTGTGCCCATAGATCTAAAAATTATCTTATCTACTTATCCCAATTGTACTATATCCCAATATTTGGTAATGGTTGACCTTCCCCCTTATTTTTCCTTATTTTTGTCTAGGGATTTCACTACCAAGATAAGAGGCTACCTATCTTTTGATTGGTCTTATATGGTCTTTAGAAATAGGTATGGAACTAATGTCACCATCAAGTCTAAGCCTATATATAGGTTCCATTTATATCCTTATATGCCTAGTTTATCAAATGTCAACTATATTATTATTGATTAATATGAGCACCCCAATGATCAAGATCCAATTGAGCCACTTGAAGGTATATCAGACCTACTTCTTGATGAGTGGGGGGTAGATAACCATGGTTATGATCTATATAACAACATTGAAGAAGTAAGCTTGGGGATATATTATATGTATGAAGAGGAGTCAGTCATACCAATCCATGTCAAAATAATGATGGATTGTAGAGTTTCTTTTTATGGTTCTAGATGAAATAATAGAAGTGGAGTAGGTTTCATGTTTGTCTCTCCTTCTAAGAAATTATATTTTTCTTCTATAATATTCCAATTCAATTTCATATACAACATATTATAATATGAGGCCCTTATTCATGGGTATTAATGGGCAAGGAGAAGAGGTATAAAGATACTACAAGCCATATGAGATAGTGAACTGGTAATACATCAAGTGAGAAGACAAAATTTAGTCAAAATGCACTCCTAAAGGCATATAAGCATAGGGTTTGGGACCTCTTAGAATACATTGAGGCATTTGACATTCATTCAATCCAAATAGAATCTAATAAACATTTAGATAGTATGAAAGATATAGGAGAATAATATGACATCCCAAGTGAAGTCAATAACATGAAGGACTAGCCACAAATCAAGGTGGTTTGTAAACCCTCAGTTCCTAATAAGGAAGTTAGTTGGTATGTCTTTGAGAGTGATAAAAAAATGCCATGTTTCTTGAATTAAGAGGTATAATTCTACTCAAGGAACCCAGGCAGAGTTAAATAATAGTATGGTGACCAAATTTTTTGGTTAAGGATAAGAAAACTTCCCAAGGGATTAGTGACTCTTGAAAACATCTTCAATGAGGATGATCAGTTGATGAGAGATAACGTTAGCATGTCAACCAAGGAATATCACTATGATAAGGTCACCATATTTAAGCATAGGATACTTAAACAACGTAAATTAAACACAAGGTAAGAAAAGGAAGCCTTCATATATTTATGTAAGCAATTTGTAGACATATGTGATTGTGAATATAGTGATTTGAAGGGGTTTGAACCTAGTTTGGCTCAACATATTGTAGAATTATAGGAAAGTGTTAAACTTGTGAAGTAGAATAAAAACCTCATCAAACCCAAGATTGAATTTCTCATGATGAAAGAGATAACTAAACTCATTTATTCCAACATCATCTTCCCCATTGAACACTCTTTATGGGTGGATAACCTTATTCCCATAATGAAGAATAAAGGAGAGATAAGGTTATGTGTAGATTTTAGGGATCTCAATTAGGTGTCATTGAGAAACCACGACCCCTTTCCATCCATGGATCATATTATCCAAGAGGTTGCATGTTCATAGTGTTTTTCCTTGCTTGATGGATACTTAGGGTATAACCAAGTGTTGGTGAAGGAGGAGGACCAACACAATATTGCCTTTACAACTAAGTGAGGCACTTGTGCTTATAATAAGATTCCCTTTGTGCTGTCTTATGTAATGCCCACCATCTAAAGGGCAATGGATGTAGAATTACAAGGACTTGTTACTGAAATGGTGCTCATATACCTTGATGACATCATAATATTTTATAATGATGCCAAAGACCACTTGACACACTTAAGGCTAATATTTGATAGGAATAAGTAGTATTGGATCTCTTTGAATCCCAAAAAATTCATTTTTGTAGTCCATGCGTGAAGAATTTTAGGCCACATTATGTCTAAAGGAGGATTTTACATAGACCTTGAGAGGATAAGTGCAATCATTGATTTATCACTACCTAAGCGTAAGAAGGGACTATAGACATTTCTAGGAGATATTAATTTCATTAGGAGGTTTATCCCCAACATTTTTGAGTTGGTAAGACCTCTAACTTCTATGCTCAATAAATGTAAGGAATTCACATAGACTAGGGAAATAAAGTGAAGTTTTTAATCCATTAAATAGGTCATTTCCCAGCACCCACTCTCCTCAACCCTAATTTTTAAAAATAATTCTTTTTTAATGCCTTATTAACCAATCCATATCTACCATGCTAATGCAATAAAATATTGAGGTCCTTGAGTAGCCCATAGCTTTCTTTAGTCAAGCATTTGAGGGATACGAAGAGAGATATGCCTATATGTAAAATCATGTGCTTGTAGTCATGAGAGGCCTCAAACCATTTAGGCACTTGTTGTTTAACAACAAGATCTATGTCATGGTAGCCCACCTTGACATCAAGTACTTTCTTCTTAACTAGGATTTTAGTGAAAAAATAGTAGTTTGGGTGACTAGATGAATGGATTATGACATACAAGTGAAGGTCATCAGGCTAATAAGGGGTAGAGGACTATGTGACCACTCATAAAAATATGTTAAATAAGACAAAGAAGTGGTTTTAGCATGACATAATGATCACCAAGAAGCTAAACCTACACTCTCTTCTATCTAGACTCAATACATGGTAAGATTCATCTAAATAGGAGAATGTCCTATAGGCCTAGATAGGACAAGAAGAAGGTATTATAATGAACCCAAAAACTATCAAGAACAAGAAAATTACCAATATGCCAAGATCTTGAAATAATACTTAGAATTGATTCATATTAATTGATTCAAATAATTACAAACCCAAACCATGATTAAATAAGCCTCAACTTAGAATTTAGAGTTGAGATGTAAAAATTTGAAAAATTTAAAAATCTAAAAAAATATATCTATTTTTAGCAGTCACTATTTATAGTAAGTTTTGCATCCAAGCACACATGTCTCTAAATATTTCTTGAAATAACCTAAATACTAAAATTATCCTATGTAATGAAATTAAACTGAAATTGACTTTTGGTTTTAAAAATATACAATTTCTAAAAATAGAAAATTTTCAAAAAAATCATTAAATATTAATTTTGGACCCTTAAATGATCATGTCTGGCCTCTAAAAAATATCAAAATCAAATATAACTGGATAGAGTGGCTTAAAAAAAATCAAACTTTTTAAAATGGTCATTTTGGCATGTGGAAGAGCTCAAATAGAGTTATGATTCAAAAGTTATGGCCTCTGAAAGGTTGGCCTATTTTTCCCACATCATTCTCCTCTAGTTGAAAACAACTTAGCTCCTATGAGTTTCCCTGATTATACTACTACCATTTTTCCTTGTCACTATTCTTTAGCTCCCATTCTTTAATCTAAGTGTTGTCTTCTTGTTACAATCCTTCCCACTACACCAAATACTTGTTATAATTCCCTTGCCTTGTGCTCACTGTCTTCATAACCAAAACCTGCACTATTTTTTCTTTCTTCTTCTTTGGAACTTACTGCTTCCAATTTACTTTGTCATCTTCAACATCTTATACATGGAATTAATATAAATTTTAAACATTAAATACTAGAGATATATCAAATTTTTGTGGTAAACTTACCTCATAGGAACTATCTTTGATTTTATTCACAATTCTACATGGTCTAATTTTTTATAATTTAAATTATTATATATGACTTTTGGAAATATCTCTTTCCTTAGGTAAACCATTACCAACTCTCCTTATTCAAATACCTTAGATCTTATTTTGACATCTACTATTACTTTATATTTCTCATTACTTTCCTACAACTTTCTTCTTATTCCTTGTAACTACTGCATATACTCTGTAAACACTTCTGCATCATCACTAATTCGATCTACAATTGGTAATTATACCGAGTCTAAAATACCCATAGGATTTCTCCCATAAATAATTTGAAAAGGTTACTTTCCTATTGATTTACTCACTAAACTATTATATGCAAACTCAGCTTGTGGTAAAGCCAAGTCCTATTACTTTAGCTTCTCTCCCAATATGCATCTCAATAAATTTTCCAAGCTCCTATTCACAACTTCTATCTATCCATCTATTTTTGGGTGATATGCACTACTAAATTATAGATTTGTACCCATATTATTACACAAAGTCCTCCAAAAATGACGTATAAATTTTGTGTGCTTATTTAAAGTAATAGTTTTTGGAACTAATATCCATAAAAAATAATTATGAAACTCTAGTGGCATCATTGGTTTTATTTTATGTAATGAAATGAACCATTTTATAAAATCTATCTCCAAAAACAAAAATTTAATCTTTATCTCTCTGTGTGTTTGGAAATCCTAACATAAAGTCCATACTCAAATATATCCATGGTCCTCTTGGAACTAATAATGGCATGTATAGTCCAGTATTTTGTGCATGTCTTGTAGCCACCTAGCATATTTTACACCTTGAAACATACCTTGTTACATCTCTCTTCATGTTTGTCCAAAATACTTTTCCTCTACCAAAGCTATTGCCTTTGTCTTGCAAATATGTCCATCCAAACCACCACTATGTAATTATCTTATTATATTATCTTGTAGGGACCCAATTCTAATGCATAATTATTTCCATTTAAGGAGATAAACTTCATGTATAATATACTCATCATGAATAATATCTATCCCACCAACTAATGGATTCTTTTAGTATTTAACTATCTTGCCAAAATATGGATCAATATCATATAATTCTTTGATAACTTCAAATCTAACTACTTCACTCACCATTGTAGTTAATAATGATACTCTCCTACTCAATGCATCATCTACCTAATTTTTTTTTCCTAATTTATGCTTCAACACAAAAGTATACCCCTACAAGAAAGAAACCCACTTTTCATGCCTTCTATTCAACTTCTTTTGTGTATTCACATACTTCAAAGCCTCATGATATGTAAATAGGATAAACTCCTTAGGCACTAGGTAATGCCTCTAGTGTCTTAATGCTTGCACAATTTCATAAATTTCAACATCATAAGTAGAATATTGTGTCCTTAACTCATTCAATTTCTCACTAAAATGTGCTTTTGGCTTTCTTTCTTAACTCAACATAGCACTAGTTCCCACAAATGAAGCATCACAATCAACCTCAAACACTTTGTTAAAATCTGGTAATGATAAAATTGTTCTTCCTATAATCTTCTTCTTAAAAAATTCAAAGCTTTATGTGGCTACTCTAGTCCATGCAAATTCTTTCCATCTCATGCAATTTGTCATTGGTGCCACATACTACTAATTTTTTTAATAAACTTTCTATAAAAAGTTTCTAAACCATGGAAACTTCTTACCTCTATAATGTTTTTTGGAATAGGCCACTCAACAATTGCCTTTATCTTTTCTTCATCCATTTTCACACCATTTACTGAAACTACAAATCCCAAAAATACCAACAAACTATTCTACATAAACCTGCACTTCTTCAAATTTGCATACAACTTCTCCTTTCTTAAAAAATCCATTACCATTATCAAAAATTGTAAGTATTCTTCTTTAGTCTTACTAAATATCAAAATAAAAAACCAAAAACTTACCAATATATTCTCATAACACTATATTCATTACCCTCATAAATGTGCTAGGTGTATTAGATAATCTGAATGGCATCACCATCCACTCATATAAGCCATCCCTAGTCTTGAATGTAGTTTTTCACTCATCTCCTTCATGATTTTGAATTTGATATTAGCCACTCCTTAGATCAATCTTGGTAAGATATTTTTCTCTGGTAAGCACATCCATTATATCATCTAAATGAGGTATAGGAAATCTATACTTTATTGTAATTTTATTAGTTGCTCTACTATCTACACACATTATCCATCCTCCACATTTATTTGAAGTTAGCAATGCTATTTTTGCACATGGACTCATACTATCCCTTATCACTTTATTCTTTAGAAATTTAGTAATATGTTTATTTAATTATACATGTTCTATTGGACTCATCCTATAAGCTGCTTGATTGGGTAGACATGATCCTAGAATCAAATCAATGTGATGTTTAATATCTCTCTTTAGTGGTAAACCATATGATAACTCATCAGGCATACATCTACATATTATTTAAATACTCTTTCTACTTTTATTGGTATTGACACCATTTTTGTTTCTTCATTCTTTGGTACTAGTGAATAAAAACAACCTGCAACTTTCATATCTTGGATAAATTATTTAATACAAAGCATGTTTTATATCTTCTCTTCCTTTCTAAGAGGTATCAAAACTACCTTTGCATCACCTTTTAAAAAAATTATGTGTTCTTTTCTCCATCATGAACTACTTTCCTATCCAATTGCAATGGTATTCCCAATAACACATGACATGCATCCATCAGAATAACATTACACCATATTTCATCATTATAAGTTTTTCCTATAGAAAACTTGATTAACCACCTTTTATTACTGTAACCTCATTCCCTTTCTTAAACTATGAAATATTATAAATATTAGGATGATTTTCACATTGTATATTGAGTTTCTCAATCATGTCTTTAGAAACCATATTCTCACAACTACCACCATCTATAATTACTTTGCATACATTTCTACCCAAAGTACATCTTATTCAAAAAATATTTGATCACATCCATGCATCACCACCTTATTTACTCTATACTTGATCCTTTGTTGGAATGATCATGGTTGTTCTCATCATGAGATTCTCTCCAACATTAGTGGGTGCAACTTCAGTATTCTACTCTTCTATTTCAGCCTCAACTAGATTTACTCTTGGGTGATATTCTTGCCTCCTTTCTTGATCTTGATACTGTGGACACTCAAACACTATATTACCTTATTATCCAAATCTATAATAGACATAAGATCTACATTGATTCAAAAACCATCCTATAACACCACTATAAACTCATCCTCTCTAAAATCCTCTTCCTCTTTCTTGGTATTGAAACCATTGCCTATTATCATATTGCCTTTCTGCACCACATGATAGTTTGATTTTATTGGAATTAAATCCACCTTTAGTGGTATTAAACCAACCTCATCCCCTTATAATTAGGGATATACCTCTTTTTGGACCAATATATGTCCTAAAATTTTATCAATTTTGTTTTTCTTCTACCTTCAATGTTAATTGATTATTAGATTAAATAAAATACAGAGAGAAAATGAGATTGAGAATAACAGAGCACACATTCAACGTTCAACCAAGCATGAAGGCCTATTAAATAGGCAAATAAATGAAATACCTATGAAGCATGAGATGGGTATAATAAAACTAACCTATGTCGGCTTGCATGAAATAACAAAGGCCGAATAAACAACTAACCTCTTAACCAAAGTGGTTAAGGCAACTAACCAAAATAAATTACCTTAGTAAATAACCTAAGGTAAATACAATAATATGCTAACACCCTCCCTTAATGACTAAACTAGAAACAAGACCAAGTTTATCTCTAAATTTTATGAACTTGTTTGTACCAAGTGGTTTGGTCATTATATCAGCTGGCTGCTCTGCAGTGGGGCAGTAGAAGAGACTGATGTCTTCATTTGTAACCAATTGTCGGATGTAATGATGGTGAACCTCAATGTGTTTGGTCTCAGCATGAAATACTGGATTCTTCACCATCTTCAAAACACTTTGGTTGTCACAAAAAATTGGAGTAGGCTTTGATGACTCAAACTGAAGATCCTCCAAAATTTTCTTTATCCACATGGTTTCACAACCTGCACTAACCACAGCTTTATACTCTACTTCTATTGAAGATAATGCTACTGTAGTTTGTAGTTTGCTCTGCCATGAGAAAACTCCTAAACCAAAAGTGAAAACATACCCTGTTGTAGATTTTCTTGAATCAACTGAACCTGCCCAATCAGAATCAGAATATCCTAAAAGTTCAAAATCTACAAACTTCTTATACAGTATGCCAAAGTCAAGAGTACCTTTGACATATCTTAATACTCATTTTGCAGCTAACCAATGGACTTCCTGTGGTTTAGACATGAAGCGAGATAGAAAACTCACTGCAAAACAAATATCCGGTCTAGTGGTAGTGAGGTAAATGAGACTACCCACTAGCTGCCGATACACTTTTTCATTGACCGGAGGTGAATCAGTGTTTGTTGAAATTTTAGCTCCTATTTCCATAGGTGTGTGAGTTGGATTACAATCCATCATTCTGAACCTTTCTAGCAATGAACTAGCATACTTATTCTGTGACACAAATATAGTATTACCACTTTGCCAAAACTCAACACCTAAATAATATTTCAGTAGTCCTAAGTCTGTCATGTCAAAAGTACAACAAACATCAGCTTTCATTTGCTGAATGAGACTAGTACTACTCCCAGTGATGGCTATATCATCAACATATATAATGAGAATCAAGATATCATCACCAGACACCTTTACATAGAGAGTTGGTTCTGAGTTACACCTTTTGAAACCTGACTCCCTAAGATATGAGTCTATTTTTGTATACCAAGCTCGAGGAGCCTGCTTAAGTCCATACAAGGACTTGATCAACCTGCAAACAAGATGTTCCTTACCAGGAACCTGAAAACCCTGTGGTTGAACTATGTAGACTTCCTCCTCTAGATCTCCATTCAAGAAAGCACTCTTTACATCCATTTGGTGCACCTGCCATCCAAACTAAGCAGCAATAGCAATAATCAAACGAAAAGTTACCATCTTGGTGGTTGGAGCAAAAGTCTCCTCATAATCAACCCCTTCCTCTTGTGCATAACCTTTTGCAACAAGTCTAGCTTTGTGTTTGTCCAAGGAACCATCTGCTTTATATTTTACCTTATAAATCCACTTACAACCAATGGATTTCTTTCCTGGTGGTAGTTCCATTAACTTCCAAGTATTATTTTTCATCAAGGAATCATATTCCAATTGCATAGCTGATTCCCACTCAGACTTCCCTTTAGCCTCTGAAAAATAATTAGGCTCAAATACTTGTGAAACATCAATTGTTAGAGCAAGATTAACATGCTCACCTCTATTACCAAACTGCTTTCCCGATCTCAGTCTTCTACTTTCCACATCTTGTGGCAAGTCTCCTTCTTTTAGTGATTCAATTGTGGCAGTATACCACTTTGGCTTCTTTGGTTGTTCTGCTGGAACCTCACAGTGACATGTATCAATTCCCTCCCTGGAATGTGATTCCACTGATGAACAAGAATCCTGCTCATTTTTCACATTATGACTAATAATGGAATCATTAGATAACAATGACTCAATATCTGAAACTTGACCGGTTGCTGTGAAGTATGGCATTTGTTCATTTACTATGACATCTCTATTTACCACAACTTTGTTAGTAGAAACATCAAGTAATCTGTAGGCCTTTGACTGATCACTGTATCCAACAAACATGTATGTTTTGCTTTTTGCATCCAAATTTTTTCTCTTTTGACTAGGAATAACTGCAAAAGCGACACAACCAAAAATTCTGAAATCACTTACATCTAGAGTTTGACCTGACCAAGCCTCCTCTGGAGTCAAATTCTCCAAAGCTTTTGTAGGACTTCTGTTGAGGATGTATACTGCTGTATTCACTACCTCTGCCCAATACCTGTATGGGACATTTCTGCTTTGGACCATACAGCGAGCCATGTCCATCACCGTCCTATTACGCCTTTTCATAACTCCATTTTGTTGTGGAGTGTAAGGTGTAGTGTATTTTCTGTGTATGCCTTCAGTGGCACAAAACTCCTTAAACTGTTTTGAGATGAACTCACCCCTATTATCCGTTCTAAGAGATTTCACTGGCCGTCCTGCCTATTTTTCAACCATAGCTTTCCAAGTAAGAAAGTTAGAAAAACAATCAGATTTCTTTACTAGAAAGTATACCCACTTTTTCCTAGAGAAATCATCAACCAGTAACAGGAAATAATGGGCACCAGAAGGGGTAGGTGTCTGCATTGGACCATGCAAATCTGCATGTACCAAATCCAATACTCCATTTGCTCTCGAAGCTTTACCAACATCAAATGAATGTCTAACTTGCTTCCCCAACTGACATCCAGTACATACATGATGACTATGCCAAATAGAAGGAATCCCCTTAACCATCTTAGTCTTACTCAATGTAGTCAAATACTGAAAATTCAAATGCCCATACCTTTCATGCCATAGTGAACTTGTGCTATCAACTGTTGCAAGTGCACTTTATTTTGCTTTGATTGGATCTGCAAGCTTATACAAGCCTTTCATACCGATCCCAACATCAATAATCTTGTTATCTTTAGTGGTGACTAAACATTGTTGTTTTTGAAATTTTACAACAAAATCAGATTTTGAGGTGATCTCACTGATTGAAAGAAGATTTTTGTTCATATCCGGTACATACCTAACATTCTTGAATGTATAATTTACTGTACCATTAAACTTATATGAACATTACCAAATCCTTTCACAAAATATGTTGTACCATCTCCTAAAGATACAAATTCATTACTACTGTTATCTTCAATAAAATCCACATACCAGTCCTTATGGCATGTATAATGGTGAGATGCCCCTGAATCAAAGTACCAAGCTCGATCCACCACAGAATTACCACTGGAAGCCATGAAAGTAAAATCTGGTGATTCCTCGCCTTCACCTTCAGCTACATTTGCATGATGAGCTTTCTTTCTGGGGTTAGCCATATCATGTTGTCTTTTCCTACAATCTTTCTTAAGGTGACCAGGTTTCTTATAGTAAAAACATTTCCATTTAGATCTCTTATTACCACTTACTTGTGAAGATTTTGATGGATAGCTATTTTTACTAGACTGCTTACCCTTTTCCTTGATAAAGAATGCACTCTCTGTGGAAGTGGATGTAGACAACACTGCCTGCTCCTGTCGTCTCTCCTTTTACAATAGCAATGTAGACAATGTTTCAAAATCCAAAGTCTGCATCTCAGCAATCATGTGCAAGGACTCCACAAATGACTCAAATGATGGTGGAAGATTTTGCAAAACAAGAGCAATCAAATCTTGCTCATCAATAGGTTTCTACACTGCTTTCAACTGGTCACTGATGTCCTTGATTTGCAATAAAAACTCAAAAATGGAGCCACCTTCCTGCATCTTAGTGGAAAACAACAAATTCTTCAAATACAACACTCTATCGGCTTGAGAAGCCTGATATTTTGAAGATAAAGTTTTCCATAAATCTGATGCTATAGTCACATTTCTGACCTTTGAGATTAGATTATTTGCTACTGACAATTTTAACAACATGAGAGCCTCACGATGACGTTTATCATAGTCATTGGTCGCAGTGGTAAGCCTTTGCTCTTTACCAAGCACTATTTGATCAATATTCAGATATTCACATATTGTCAAAACCTTGTGACTCCACAAACTAAAGTTCTTGCCAGTCAATTTTTGAGAATCTGGTAGTAATAGGTGTTGAATACTAGCCATTTTACCTAGTTTTTCACAAAAATGATAAAATCAGAAAAACTATAATGACTTTTTTTTTTAAAAATTCCTTCTACACTGATTCTATATTGACACTAAACAACTTTAACTGTTTTCAGCAACAAACTCAATACCGTTTGCAAGATCACAAAAAATCTACCGCTGAAATAATTAAATCGAGAAAACTATAATTCTGATTTAAAAAAAAATTTCTCCGTTGACATCCAGATAAAAAACCCAAAAAACGGTAAAATTTTTAGCTTTTCAGATGCTTCCGTGATTATTAGTCAGCGATAGGTCCCCAATAACCCTTATTGGCTAAAGTTTTGATTTATTTCAATTAAAAAATAAAAATAATTGAAATATTAAAAACTTTAGGCTAAAAATTTTATAAAAAAATTTAGCCAATCAGAAAATTGGCCTACCTCTGAAACTTCAGGTGAAGATTCTGAGCCCGTTTCTCAACCAAATTGCAAACTATTTTCACCAGTGTCTTAGTTTTGATTTAACTTGCAATCTAGACTTTTGTTTCACTAAAAAAGATGAAGAAATGATTTTTTCTGATTTTGTCGAATCCGTACGGTGCCCAGCACACATATAAATTCAACAGAGGCTTATGAGCCTCTAAAACAGCATGTTTTTGCTTCCTTTTGGTCTTATTTAGCCTTCTGATGCTTCCTGGCAATTTTCACACCTTCTGGTTGAGTTTTCCAAATTCCGTGATGCTTTCTCTCTCCTCGGCTCTCCACTAGGCACCTGAAGCTCCTCCCTGGCAAGACACCGACCTCTCTCTGGCTTCCACAAACCTCCACTTAGGGTCTACAAACCATAGGCTCTGATACCATATTAGATTAAATAAAATACAGAGAGAAAATGAGATTGAGAATAGCAGAGCACACATTCAATGTTCAACCAAGCATGAAGGCCTATTAAATAGGCAAACAAATGAAATACCCGTGAAGCATGAGACGGGTATAATAAAACTAACCTATGTTGGCTTGCATGAAATAACAAAGGCCGAATAAACAACTAACCTTTTAACCAAAGTGGCTAAGGCAACTAACCAAAATAAATTACCTTAGTAAATAACCTAAGGTAAATACAATAATATGCTAACATTGATAAGCCTCCTCCATGTTAAATATTTTATGAATATTTAGTTCATCTTGAATAGAAAATTTTAAACCATTTACATAAATTAAATCCATCTATTCTTTTTTTCCATCATGCTCCACTTATATGGAGAGTTTATAAAATTCATCTGTATACTCTTGTATATTGTGATCTTTTTGCCTCAAATTTTGAAATATTTTGTATAAGGTTTATGCATAATATATAGGAAGAAATTTCTCCCTAAGCTTATTCTCCATATTTTCCCATGAATTAATATTCGCTTTACCTTTTCTTTATCTCTTTTTCTACAAGTGATCCCACCAAATCATTGCATGACCTTTCAATTTTGTGCATGCAAACTTTACCTTCTTGTCTTCTCTCATAGTCTTCCACTTGAAGAAATTCTCCATTCTATTCATCCATTCTATCAAATCCTCTAGTTTTAAACTACCTCCATAATCTAGAACCTCAAACTTGATTCCTTCATTTCTTTCTTCTAATCTTGAACCATCCTCTCTTCCATCTATGGTGGTTGCTCTTTTTTTTCATCTTCTTATTGAACTTCATCATAATCTATGTCTTCCTCATCACCACCTTATCCTTTTTGTTAATTGGTGATAACCTCTATTAATTATTGAACTTGCCTCTATAGCTATTTTATAGTATAGTTCATTTATGCAACACCTCCTTATCCTTTAACTATTTTTTACTCCTCTAAGATTCAAACTTGATCTGATACCAAATAATGAACTCAAAAACTATAAAGAATAAGAAAATTACTAATAGGCCAAGATCTTGACACAATACTCAGAATTGATTCATATTGATTACATAAAATAATTACAAACACAAACCATGATTAAATAAACCTCAACTTAGAATTTAGAGTTGACATGCAAAAATTCAAAATTTCAAAAAATCTAAATATCTAAACAAAATTATGTTTTTAGTAGCAGTTATTTATAGTACGTTTCACATGCAAGCATGCACATCTCTAAAAATTTCTTGAAATAACCTAAATTCTAAAATTAGCCTATGGAATGAAATTCAACTAAAGTTGACTTCCAGTTTTAAAAATATACAATTTCTAAAAATAAAAAATTCCTCAAAAAATCATTAAACACTAATTTTGGACCCTCAGATGATGACATTTGACCTTCAAAAAATATTTAAATCAAATATAAGTAGATATAATGGCTTAGGGTAAAATAAAACTTTTTGATATAGTCATTTAGCATGTGGAAGAGCTCAAACAGAGTTATGAGTCAAAATTTATGGCCTCCATAAATTTGGCCTATTTTTTATGTATCATATTATAGGCTAAAATTAATCCCTTACATCTTAGCTAACATAGTTTTGTTTAAAAGGGATCTTGATAGCATGCTCTTGAGGTATGTGAAGACTAATCATGTTGATAAGATTCTAAATCAATTTCATGATGGGCCTGTAAGAGGGAAAGGTGTAACAAGGAATAAATCAATAAGGATAACAAAATAACAGTAATTTTTTCCAAACTCATTCAAGGACTCCCATGCTTGGGTGAGGAAATTCTAAAAGTGTGCCATGTTCACTAGGAAATAAAGACTAGTTGCCTTACCTCTCAAACACATCCAAGTGGAGAAACCTTTTATGGAGTGGGGCCTATAATTTTTTAGGCATGATATACCCTCCATCTAGTATAGGATATAAGTGGGACCTAAATACTATAGAATAGTTCTCTAGGTGGGTGGAAGTAGAATCCCTTAAGGAGGCAAATGAAAACTTAGTTTTAGAGTTTTATGATAGCCTAATAACCAAATTTGGGGTCCCCTCCATAAAATAATGCACTAGATTTTAGTGGTGTAAGGGTTAGTGAATGGGATATTACTTATGGAATCTACCTCAACATTTATTTAAACTACTATCCAAAGGATAATGGAATTGAAGATTCCACCAACAAGAATCTAATTAGAATCATAAAGAGAACTATGGAAGATAACCAGAGGGAGTGGCATACCAAATTGATAATATCCTTATGGGTAGATAAGATCACTCCAAAAAGAGTTACTAGCCATTCCCCATACCTTATTATCTATGGAAAGGAGTCAAGGTTTCCCATATGACTTAAACTACTAGCCTTAGAACTCACACATCAACTTGAGCTAATGAAAAATAATGCCATGTAAGTAAGGATGAATAAGTTGAGGGAGATATAAGAGACAAGATATGATGTTATATATTCCATGTGGTGCCATCAAGACCAAGTTAATAATACATTTGATAAGATAAATTCTTCAAGGACCTTCTAACAAGGTGATATTATGCTCAAGTGGGATGAAGGCTGAGCTAAACTAGGTAAGCACTAAAATTTTGATAGTCTATGGAGTGTACCTTACACTATCACCAACTATAAGGAGCATAACACATTCTAGTTATCAAGGTAAAATAGTGAGGAACTCTCTATCCATGTTAATGGGGTGTTCCTTAAGTAATGTTATTGAGAAACACATACTATCCTTATACATAGTAGTTTAGGTCTTCTTTCTTCTAAGTGCTATGGCACACATTCTTTGTTAGTTTCTTGTTTCCATCTTAGTTTCTTGGGTGTTGTGTTCCTTTATGTCTTTTTTGTGTGTCTTGTGAGGATTTTTTAGTCCTTAAGTATTTAAATATCTTAGGTCTAACTATTAACCCAATCAAAAGTTTCTCTTAGCTAAATCATGGATGTTATATAAGAGATTCTAAGTTATCTTAACCAACAAGTAGGTCAACCTTTGAGAGTCACCAATGATGTTTACATCTTTCTTCCCTTGGGCTTAGAAAGGGTAAACCTATCCTCAATAAACACATTATTTTATCCTTCATCTTATTT
Source organism: Torreya grandis (assembly GCA_037957365.1). Classification (NCBI taxonomy): domain Eukaryota; kingdom Viridiplantae; phylum Streptophyta; class Pinopsida; order Cupressales; family Taxaceae; genus Torreya; species Torreya grandis. Next base: position 3,422,548 of record JARHVA010001009.1, on the reverse strand, counting down.
TTGTGTCTTTGAAATGTCTTGACATCCAATGAGAGGGTTAATTTTCCTTAAGAAGTGAGACATCAGGTTCAAATAGTGAGTCATGTTAAAAGATGTAAGGTGGTCCCCATATCACATTGGTTAAAGTTGCATAAAAGCATAATTATGTTATAATTATGTATAAGATTTCATAACAAGACTTAAGGTGGTCCTTCTGATCTCAATGTACTAATGGAAGGTGATCTAACAAACTTCATTCAATAGCCAATCATATGCTCATTTGAGCATGCTAATAACATGTATAAATGGGGGGTAGAATTTATGATATTAGGGTATATTTTGAGGAAGAATGATGACCCTTATATAGGGCCTTAACATACTTTAAGGTTATTTAGCATATGTTAAGGTATATTCCTCAATTGATGTTTCATTTAAAATTATGCATATTCTACCTTTTAAATGGTGTCTAAACCATGTGCATTGTATTTTTATGACACCTAAGACATCATTGAGCCATTATCAAGAGTTAAAAGTCTCTAAAAGGACCTTATTTTCATCATAATATCTTTCTAATGTGATTTTACATATGGAAAGAAGTTTTTAGGATTTAAATGCCTTTCATTCACTAAGAAGGAGCCCACACATGTGAAAAAATGACCCTTTATCTTCCCTCCATTGATACTCTCTATTTTGAAAGCATTTTTGATTCCTCATTTCCCTCCTCTTGACCACTAATAGCATGTCAAGATCTCAGACCTAAGAAAATGATGTTTTATAGGAGTTCTTAGACTTTTACAATATGGTTAGGGTAATAAGAGTTTAGAAACTTCATATGGATCTCTTACAAGCATCTTAGACAAGATCCAAGTCTCAAATATGAAAGTAAATGAAAAATACACATTAATATCTCAATCAAGCTCTTGGAAATCTAATAAGGGCCAGTTTGAGATAGATAATATAGTCCATATAGGGGGATTCAAAGGCCAAACTCTTATCCATAGGTAGTGTCCCTAGTGGGCTTATAATTAATGGCTTTGGTTTTTAGATCAAGGCCTTGAGATTTATGAATAATCAATAAGACCCATATGTGGTCTTAAGCCCTTTGTAAACCCCATAATCTTAACTATAGGAAGACCTATTAAAATTTTGAGCTCATTATGATAAATTGAGCATGGATAAAGGTGTATGAAGGGCTATTGAGTGTTTTATACCATACTGAGCATGTTCTCATGATACTTGCAATGATAGATCAATACATAGTCTCCCTTATAGGTAGGTTATAGTCATGTTCAAGGTTCCTATGTTTTCATTAAGGATAAAAGCATAAGTATGATTACTTAAACTTTCCATGGCTTTTTATAGGTCCCTTAAATACCTCACCTAGTCACCATTTGGTCAGAACATATCCCCTTCAAGATATTTAATGCTCACAATGTGAAGGAAGGATAAAGGTTCAAAATATGACCTAGTTATTCTCATGGTAATCCATCTTGAAGATAAGTGAATATGAATGGTGTCTTATATAATATGAAAGGGTGTTGTAGGAATGTGTAAGATCCCCTATCTTAGAATAAATAAGCCTCCTTATGACACTGAAGATGAAAAAACATGAACTAGCTCCAAATTCATTTATAAGCCTTTTATTAGGGTTTAAGTTTTATTAACATTGTTTAATGTTTTTATGGAATCTTAGGTTTTAATTTGTCCCTTAATATGCTTGTTTCGTCAGCTCCAAATGCATTGCCTTGTTTTGTATCTACACAAGGATGTTTAAGGTCTTAATAGGTAATATTTTAGGGGGATCCACATTATGTATCCTAAAATAAATATGATATATAATGAATTTATTAGGTTATTTTCACTTGATAATGATTTTTGGCTTTTATACATGCAACTATAAAAGGACTGTGTATTACACCTATAGGTTTAAATCCTCAGACACAAGCCTATGTGTAGAAGTAAGGTCATTTTTTTCAAAATTACATGAAATAAATTTGGAACCATGAGAGAGGAATCCCATTCAAGTGTGGACATTGTTAATAATCCAATAACATAGTTTAGAATATTAGGTCCAAGCCTAACTTTCGAGAGCTCCCCCAAATGACTGCCTAAAGCTGAACCTAGGAAGATGAAAGAAAGTGATATATACTTGTGAAGATGAATACCTTGAAAAGGTTATTAAGGTTTAAGTAATTTCAAATAGGTTCCCATCATGGTGTAGAAACCCTTATCTTGTTTTTAGATCTAGATAAGGACTCCATTTGTAGTCAAATGTCTCAAACCCCCACCTACATCATCATAGTCAAATTGCGTTAAAAATTTAGTATAGGAGGCCATATACACATTGAGAATAATTCTAAATAAAATGAGTAAAGTAAAAATGTTATGTTATTTAAATAAAAAGGAGATATAAAAAATAATCAATACAAGCTAAGTCAAGACAATTTAACTTTACATAAATAATTAGCCTAATTTATACAAGTCTACCTAGCAACATGGGATACCTATGTTTGTTTGAATTATTAAGATAACACACTATATTAAATGGATAATATAGTGTTTTTATTCCATATTTATATCCTTTAAAATAATTCAAGGTAGAGTCAAGATAAGAGATTTTTCTAGGCCTAACTGAGGGTTCATAACACATTGGCCTATGTTTGTGTGAATAGGAGAACATGTTGTTATAGGAAGAAGGGGAATAAATAATAAATAAGTGTTTACAAATATTTAAATTAAATTACATGGAGGGTTAAAAATCCTTTAATATTAATGAAATAAGGAAACAAGACCACTTGGGTCTTTGGCATAAACTAGTTTGAGTACTGAGTAAAGGCCAAAGATGGTCATAACAGACCTAAAGAGGAAAAATGACAGTGGTAAAATCATGAGACATTATAATAATTTGAAAATGGTTTAAGGTTAATAAAAAATATTATATTAAGATATTGAGGCCACCACAAGCATATACAAATGGCCTAATGTCTTGAGGCTCAGTTCATGCATATAAGGCCTAAAACCCTTCTTAATCCCTTAGATCCCCATCACCACTCTTGTGATAGCTCAAGTTATTTAGGAATATATGAGGCCATCAAATTATTTGGTAATATGTTAAATGTATTAATAAAGTTTTTATATGTATATGAAGGTAGGGGAAGTTGAAATTTGGCCTAATTGCCTCCCTCAATATCCATCACCATAATTTACCATTTCAAGCTTATAGTTCAAGTGCTCATATCTCACACGGAAATATCCATGAGGCATATTGATATTATGGAAATTTTGGTACCCATATTAAATTACCATCCATGGTAAATGGATTTGATTTTATTGGGGAAGCTTTGTAAACAATCCTTAACACTATGAGCATGCATAAAATGATTGTGAAGACCCAAAGGCTCCAACATTTACTCAGATCTCACCATAAAACATTTATGAGACTACTAGATATTAGGGAGGTTTTAATGGGTATATATATTCAACATTAATTTCCTTAAGTTTTTGATCCAAGGTATATGCTTTATTAACCATCAATAAGATGGTAGGGCACTATAAACCCTCCAAAACCCTAAAGGAGAACTCAATGGAAAAGAGACTTTTCATGATTATTTTAATGATAATTAAACACCATTAAAATATAATTAAATCACTTACATGTCTTATATTACCTATGTACATCATATTTTTGGCATGTTTGAGACCAAATATGTAGGAAAATAGCTTTTAGGGTCTAGTTTTGGGTCTATTTTCATAATTCCAAGCATGTTGAGGGTCTTGAGTGAGTATAAATGACTCTTGGGCCCCTAAAAAGGTAGGATGATATTCAAAAAAATCAATATTAAATTCCCATAATAGTAAATGCAATCCTAATAAGTAGACTTTAACCTAATTGATGAGATAACCTTCATTTCAACTAATAAAGGAGTATTGCAAGCCTATCCACATAGTGATGAGACTCTTAAAGCTAAGAAAAATATTGTACCAACCTTTTGAATCCATTATCAGACTCATCACTCACCTAAAATTCTCTAATTCCCAAGCCTCTCACCCACTAAGATAACAATGCATTAAATAGGCTGAGAATGGCATGAAAGATGGTAGCTAGGTGAGTAATGTATAAGTTTAAGCAAGCAACTACCTCTCATAATGAGTGCTTGACATTATATTGCATGACAAGTAGTGATGGAGTAGTTTCAAGGTGCATGGAATCTTCATGGGGTCATCAAGGACCAAAAATAGGCCATCCACCACACCTTTATGCCCAAGGGCCCATTAAAGACCATTTTGGAGCCAAGGCAATGCATGTGAGAGGTCATGGAGTTATTAATAATCCTTATTAATTTTTGTAACTATTTTTTGAGTGAATGAGGATCATCATGGCCTCTCCTCCAAAATTCTATGCCATATTCTCCTTTTCTCCCCTTATCATTTTCTATAAATTATGCTTCAAAATCCATTATATAGATCCCTCAATTGGTTATGAAGAAGCTCTACCCAATTATAAATTGTAAGCTTTAAAATAATATAAACACTAGTTTAGCTTATCCATGATATTCTAGTGTGATTTATACTTGTTTATTTACACAATTGGTTGAGTCTTATCTCCCTTTGCAAGTCCTTGTTTCTCACCTAGTTATTGAGATATTGTTCTATGTAGGTCACATGCTATGTGAAAGTGTGAGTGATTGTGATTGGATTAGAATCTAATTATCAATGTCTTGAATCAGACCTCCCATTCATCACCCTCAATTTATAGTCATCTATCAAATCTTCCATGAGAAACATCGATGCTTAGGAGTCTTTTAGAGAGAATGGTTTAGTCACTAGTCCTTTTATTATTCACAAGTGCTGTTAAAGGATCAAATAGAGGGGACACAACATGTTGGTATATCACTTCCCATAGATTAGGTTTATTTCAAGCATATTTCTATCCCTTTTCATTGAAAATCAAGTAGGTTTAGGAATTGATCCTATATGATATATTAGGGGAGCTAACCAAGAAACTAGAGGTTCATCTCACCCTATAGGCTACCCACACCTAGAGGTGATCCCATTTTATTATCTAGATA
>JARHVA010001009.1:3305000-3412500 GCA_037957365.1 Torreya grandis | reverse complement strand
TAATGAGGTATGGACTTTATTTCCCACATGGGATTGTAAGTGAAGTTACGATTAGTGGAGACTTGTTAAACATGAGACAAGGGATGGAAAGGGACACATGTCATCTTCCCATTAGATTTTAGAGGAGAGATTCTAGCCTATATGAGGAAGGAAATAATTACTTGAGAGGACTTTTCTCATTTTATAATTTATAAATTTAGAAGTGGATGAGAGAAAAGATAAATAAGAGGAGGAGCTTAGAGGAAGAGCTTATAGAAGGATGATGATAAATATTACCCAAGGCTTGTATGTGGTGTTCTTTAGTGGATCCAATAAGGAATACAAGGTAAGATTTCTTGAACCATTTGATTTGATTTTAATTATGTTAAAATTATATTTCTCCCTTACTCTAATTGTATTTTTCAAGAGGTTCAAGTCCATCTAGCTTACCATTTTTCTTTATTTGTATTTCCATGGTTGTGACAATGATCAACATATGGTTTTAAACTCTCATTTAGGATTCGATATATAACATACCTAAACAAAATGGATGTTTTTATGACTTTTTCTTGACTTTAAATGGAAATGTTATGGTACAAAATTTGTATGAATTTCCATTCTTGTTGTGCACTATTACATAGTGTTAATGGCTGGTGTAATTAGGTTCCTATACCATCATATGTTTTATTTCGCATGGTTTAATGTGTATATACTCTCCCATGGCCAATATATGGTATAAAAAGGATTTGGATTCCCCATGTTCATATTCTCTATTGTAACATAGTTTTTGTGTTGGAAATATGTTATGTTTACCTTTCTATCATTTGGTTTTGATATTGTACTATGATTTCATTTTATGATAGTTTTTGGGTATGGAAGTATATTTTCTGTATATGAAATTTTATCCTCCTAATTGTGTTTCCTATGGAGTGTCCCTTGTCAAGCCTTAGTTACCATCCAAACCTAATTTTATAAACTTAAACACCTTACATTATGATGTAGTGATGCTTAGAGTTTGGAGTCATAGGCTCAGGGATGCCAAGGGTAGCTTCATGATTATGTCAAAAGGATGGGAGATAATCCATCCTTTGGTTAGCCTTGTAGTTGCTTGTGGAGTTTGTGAAGACCAACTTTCTCAACATCATTGCTTAAATTTGTTAAGAAATTATAATTTATGTTTGAGATTCATGTTATTATTTTAGATTAAGGTAAAAGTAGGTTTTGAAGGGGCCCAAAAACCCTTTACAAATCAAAACGGAATAAACAATACAAACTGCCTAGGAAGGCAAACACATAGAAAATAGTAAAATAAAACTAGGTTTTATAAGGACCTGAAACCTACACAAAACTAGGTTAAACAACCTAAAACAAACCAGGAATAAGGATCTCATCATTTTAGCACCTGCACCATGGATCCCAAAAAAATGCACTACCTGAAACTGACAGCACCACCAATAAAACCCCTGGATTCATCGCCTCCACCATCCTTTCCATCCACCCAAGAGTCTGTGAGGTCACCCCCTCTGCTCGGAGGATACGCCGCCATGGCAATCAAAATATCACTGAAGAAAACACTGACCCACATAGAACAGGGTCTTGGTCCGCACAACAGTCACAACCCAAAAATTTGAGGTAACAAAATAGATCCGTGCCATAAAAATAAACACTTCAGTGCCGCACAACCACACACAACAAGTTATACAAGTCGTATAACTGTCGTGCCAAGAACAAGGCCACATGGGCTAGAAAACCAGTCCACAAACCATCTGCAAAATGGAAAGCCAAAGCAAAAATAAAGATCCATGTAGTAAAATATCTTGCAATAGAGATTTCTTTGCATAAACACAAAGGGATTAGGGGCCGTGCAGAAGCCAACCCACAGAGGATAGGGTTTTAGCATGGCTGCATCCACAGTCGTGCTCCCTCTTCCCGCTCCCTCATGTTATTGTTATTATTTAATTAAAAACATGTATATCATGGGAGAAATTTGAAATAGTTATTGGAAATTAGCATGATGTTTCTTTATAGCTTGCATACCTTCCTATTGAGTGTATCTACTATAAAATTAATGAAATGATTATTTTGTATTGAATTTCAAATTTTATAATCTTGTTGGATATACATTTCTCTATATTTTTACATTTATCTAAAATAAAAGTTCTTTCTTTCCAAAAACTTGAAATTCATTTATTTTTGTAAAGCCAAGGAAGACAAGAAGCACTTGTGTAATTTTTATGTACTCTAAATCATTCTAATTTTCCCAATTTTTATTATATTGAAATATAGTTTTAATAAATGAATTAATGTAATTTATTGTATAATTTTAGGCCTTATAAATGAAATTATATGATTTTTTGAAGTTTATCCATTAAAACCACTTATACCTCCTTTGTAACCCGCCCCCCGCCCCCCCCCCCCCCCCCCGCCCCCCCCAACTTTGTTTAATTTATTCACATGTAAGAAAATGCTTAGGAAGACTCAAAATACTTTTTTTTAATAAAAATCTAGGAATTTATGAACATGTACCCACTATTTTCTTGATTTTTGGAGTTAAAATTATCTAGTTATGATTTTTAAAAATCAATCCTCTATAGGACACTTTTACAAATAAACATGTTGTTTTGGAGAGAACTAACCACTTCCTAAAGGGAATTTGATTTGGGCTAAGTGGTAGTCCCCCATCAAACCATGTTTTATAGTTGTTGGGACCCTAAGTGGATGGGTCATCATTTTTTGGTTGGTTTATAAGTCATGTGGTCATAGACCACCCCATGTGAATAGGTTGAAACATGTATTGATATACATTCAAATAAAAATCCACTAGCCATTGTGACATTCCATGATAGTTATTATAACTAATCACCAACCCCTTTATAAGCAATTTAATATTATTTAAATCAATTTTTTATTTTTTTAAAGCTAAACCTACTCAATAACCAAAATTTTTGTAACCTAATTTACTTGTTTTTTTCTCTTGATTGAGAAGACCTAGTGGCCCAAAGGTAGAGGAGCCTAAAAGGGATACCCCTAAATTTTTTGTCCCCTTCCACATGGAATATGTTTTGGAACCTAAAACCTCTTAGTTTTCTCTTTGTGCAAGTTTTGTCCTTGGGAGGCTCTTTTGGTCTTGTTGGCTAACACAAATTCTTGAAATACTTAAAATGGGCTAACCCAAAAGGGGACCCTTGTTATTTATGTGTCTTATTCAGTTCGAGACACATTTAAAGACCTAAAAATAAATCTTTCTAAAATTTTCATCTTAAACCTTGTGGTATCCATTAATGTTTGTGGTGGTGTTTAAAGCTCCTAAGAGCTATTTGGAAGACATGGAATAATGAGACCTCCTAAAAGCTTTATGTTGAAATGGAAACATAAAAAATGAACTCACACATCCTTCTTTCATTTGATAAAAATTAAAATTAAATAAATATTTTTTAACAAAAGCTCAGAGACTCTATTAATGATAGTTGTTTAGGGTTGATGAAGGAGAGGAGGGATTACTATGTAAAATTCATCCTCAAACACTTCATACCTCTTCTAAAAATATAAGTTACAAACTCAATGATTGAATTGAATGCCTTATGACCTCTTAATGACATATCAAGGAATATTTTAATTTGACCAAATATGATGGTCAAAGCTAGTTTGACCTAATGGTGGATATAAGTTGCTCCAATCTTAGGAGGATTAAAAAAAATATTTTAGGCACATTTTTAGGTCATATGGTGAATAAATGATATTTTTAATTACTTTAATCCAATTCAATGTGAAATTAGATTTTATTTACAACCTAAGTGTGATTTGATCCCTGTGATTGGCCAAAATCTCTTAGAACTCTCCTTAAACAATGTTATGAGTTAAAATGTATCATTTGATATAATGATTACTCAAACCCACCACTAACTAGTTGTGTGTCCATTTTATTCCTTAAGTTTATGGGGCCCACTAGGACTAATTAGAGAGATATATGCTTATGTGAGAGCTTATAGGCTAATTAAAGAAAGTAGGACTTGCATGGTTACACAATGACCATGTGTCCATTTGTGCATTACCTCTTTGTTTCTTGGGGGATTTAGTTGTGTAGAATGTGTGTTTTAAAATATTAAAAATTAAAACCAAATGTCTATTTTTGGGCATGTTTGCTTTGTGCACTTTTTTTTCCATAACAACTTAGATTAAGATAGATTTGGCATATAGTCTTCTTTACTCATGTATGTCATTAAACATGTGCATTATTAAATTAGATATATAATCTATCATATATGATAAATCATAAATAAATAATTTAAATTAGGAATAAATCATGTATATTTTCTATTTTTAATATTTTGATATTTTTTAATTTTTATGATTATGAGTTATTTATGTGTAAAAATGATGTAAGTATATAATGTTCATAAGGTTACTCACATGTTTCCCCTAACATGAATTCAAATGATAAACCCTTGTGCCTAAATTATTTTTTATCACAAATAGTCTTAGCCAATCTATGATCAAAGAGAGAATAATCAACATCATGGAAAGTAAGAGTAACATACAAAGAGTGACACGTGTAAACTCAGTTACCCATATGGTCATAATCAAACCAATAAATAATCACACAATATAATACACACTCAATGATCAAACCATGTAACCCACATTAAAAATAATTATGCCTAGAATAAGTAAGGCTAATCTATAAAATAAATGTATGTCATCATCACATATGAAAAATAAATAGTATCTTGAAAGACGACACATTAAGTAGTGTGAGTAATAGAAAACCATGTGTAATTAGTGTAAAAATATCTCACTATGATAAATTAAAATTTCATTGAGAGATGTAACCTATGTATAATGTACCAATATGACCCTAGTATAAGCATGCCCTAATGTAGGTAGGTAGTCTCTTGGTTTATGAATGTAATGCACATGTATATTCATGTCATATGTAACATGTATGTCCCACATCTCCCTAATATATATAATAAAAAAAATCATTAATAAAAAGGATATATAATATACCATATGTTAGATATCATTAATAAATCATGTAAATTACAAATACATGTCATTCATAGGTTCTAGTTTTGATTTTTTTTAATAGTTTGATTTTTCCTATAATTTTTGGGCACTTGACCTTTGGGGCCTTGTAAAAGACTTGTATTTATTTGAAACTGGCTCCTTCCTTTGTCAATAAAAGGCCTGCCTGAAGGAAATATGTTGAAGCGAAACAAGTCCCAAATCAACTCGAAAACCTACAGGACTCCAATCACTTGGCTTTTTCATAAAACAGGCCTATGACAAAGGGGAAAAACCATGCTTTCAGCAAGGTGAAAACATCAAAGACTGGAACAACAAGGAAAGAAAAGGGAGACTAATTTTTTCCTACAAGCTATATTGTTATTCTTTGTAACAATCTCATAGTTATTTATTTGAGTTCCACTCATATTTAGATAAGTTTTATTCATTATATCACATCACATTTAGACTATAAAGAGAGACACAATGCTTATTTGATCAGCTTCTCATAACAAAGATTTAAGCAAGGCAATCAAATTGTCAATATGTATTAAAGAGACATATAGGTTAAGGAATATTTCCTTACATAATGAATGCTTCCTAAGAATCTACATACATGATATATACCATTCAGTTACATCTAAAGAAATTTATTCCTCCATGTTTCTTTAAATTTGAGATGTTTATGTGTAATAATAATGTGATTTCATGGTTATTATAAGGTTATTCATATGTTTCCCCTTAGGGTAAATCAAATTATAAACTCATACACTTCAATTCTTTGTGATCACAAATGGTCTTAACTAATTTGGTTTGAACTTGTCTTTATTTTATTTATCTATAATGGTATTCTTTTGATTATATTTTAGGAAAAAATAAAAAATTTAAAATTATTTATTTTAAATATTATAATTATATTATTTATAAATTAAATTAGCATACACCATGAGATGATTTATATCCTATATGTGTCTTTCATCTAACATTCCTAGTTCATTAATTTATTTTATAAAAAGACATAAGGATAGTATATTTAGATATGAAGTAAATAAACCCCTTGTTTTATAGACCATAAAATATTTATTATCCCCCATGGGTGTAATTTTTTATTTATGTGCTCATAAAGCATACATAATCTTATTATGCTAATATTTACCATAATTTTCAACTATTTTTCTTGATATTTTAGCAATTTTATTACTCAATTATTTTCCTTAACCATTTCCTTATGGATAGAAAGGTGTCAAAAATGTATGATAGATCTTGTAATTAGCAATTAATTTCTCAATGACCTTATTATTAATTGATGATCCATTATCTATTATAGTATTTGACAAAATCCCAAATTTATAAATGATATTTATCATTAAAAACTTGGATAAATCCTCACTTATATTTTATTGCAATGGTATTACTTCCACACATTTTTTTAATATTTTATAGATATATGATTTAACTTTATAGGGTTTTACTAAAAAAATCCTAAATTTTGTTAAGGGGATGAGATGTTTAAATTAGTTAAATAAATATGCAATAATTAAGTTCTATTTTTTTATGATTTTGACTTGGTTTGAGTTTATAAAATAGTAATAAATAGGGATAAATAAAGACTTATATGAAAACTAGCCATCACAAATTATCTGGGTTCTAAAACTTGATATCTTGGTAGTAGTCTATGCCATCAACATGATTATGGTGTTCCTCTACTCACTGGATAGTAGTGTCAAGTTTGGATAGTGATGCCATATGTGTTTAGTGTCCTAAATTTGGTGTTAATGTCCCCTTTGCAAGAATATTATTTTTGTAGGGGCACCTTCTCCTATGTCTGTATGTTTCATTTTAGCATGACCAAAACTTGGAACTCTATGTTATACCTAGAAAATATTATTTGATGTGCAAACCCTAATCTCCTTGAAAGTATAGCATGATCAATGTTTATGTGTGTTTTAGTATGATGGACTAGACATCTTCAACACCCCACTATGTAGAGATTTATCTACATACCAAAAATCTAAAGAGGGATCAAGCCCAATGTACTTCTCCCACCTAGTGTTTGATGTATGTGGAAGTGAATGCTAGAATGAGAGTGGCCTTGGATGAATTAAATGTGCTTGAGATTTGAAATTCTTAAAAAATAGTCTTAGGGTTACTATATATGGTAGTATACATAAATTAGGGAAGAATAGGGATTAAATACCTTGATTTTATATAAATTTGTATTTATTTTGAATAAATTTTGCATCTAGTGAATAGAGGTGGATTAAACTTGTATTTATAGGGTTATTTTGCTTATGTGGATAAGAAAATGAGCTTAGGCCAATCTTATGAGGGGCACATATTTTAAAAATTATACATTAGGAAGAAATAGGGATAAGGATAGTAACACCGAGTTGGGGACAGTAGCGCTATGTGGTTGTAGTGTCCCAAATGTGGTGCTAATTTCCTCTTTACATACTACTAAACAATTTGGATTGGGGTCTAAGATGATAGTATTGGGACTATACTATGACTAGTTTTGTCAAGAGAACCTACAACAATCAATATGCTCTGATACCACTTGTTAGGTGACCCCTTATCCAATGGAAGCACAATTGATTACATTCTTATAAGCAATTAAACATGGAATTATACAAGAATGATAAAGTAACTAGAAACTTGAGACATCAAAGAATTTGAGAGACAATACACACTCTTGTATTAAATATTACTAGAAGAAAATACAATAAGGAAGATGCCACTTCTTCCTCCACCTCAAAGGCTTGCCACACCTCAAGACCTTCTTCCCTCTCTCTCTTGCTCAACACAACAACTCTATAGCCTGAGTTATTATCCCTCCTTGAATGCTTCAGCTGATCTCCTTGACCTTACACCTGTAGATCTCCTTGACCTTGCTTGCTTCAATGCTTTTACTTGCCTTCTTGATAATTACAATACATGCCTTATGGGTCTTTAAATAGGATCCCATGCTTACAAAAATAGAAATCTAACTACAATAATTAGACACGTAGCTCGTGACTATAATTAGTCATTTGACATGCAAACACTCGCTTCACTTAACTGACTGTTCGTCAACATCAGTTCTGGAAATACACAGGCGACCGATGTCGGTCCCTACTTGCCTGGTTCTGCTGACATCGGCTGACCTCCTGCCATCGCCGGTTTCCTTTTGCACTGCACCTGATCAACGTTGGTCATGCTGTCGACGCTGGTGCTTCTGGTTCTTTAACATCCTCTTCTTGTGTCTACAAATAGTTAAAGCTTTTAGCTCCACACCCTAACAATCTCCCACTTAGAGATAAATAGCTGTAACTTGTACCTGTACCTATACACCATCTATTTTGTTCCTTAGGCTCTGTATCCCTCTTCAAAGTCACTCTTGAAGACCAACCACCATGCAAACCTATGATGCTAAACCTGTCACTTATGCCACAAGAATTTTGCTGCTCCCAAATTCTTGATGACATACTTCTGAACCAACTCCACCCTTAGCTCATAAAACTCCTTGTATATGAAAACTTGTAACAAGTAACACAATACAGTAACAGGATAATGTAGCTAGTATTATCCAACCTGGTAAAGATAAAATACAATGGTCAAACCTCCATTGTCTGCAGCCTAATCAAGACTATATGCCATAGCCTTCTGTCTCAAGTGTCCATCCACTCTCTTCTCTAAAATGGGAATCCATCTCTCTATCCAGTGCTTTCTTCTAGCTGACAACTCTACCAACAAATACCTATTTGGTTCTTCTCCAAGGACTCACACTCCTCATCCATGCCAAGCTCCCACTGTTTATGGATTCTACCTGCATTGCTTCTTCCATCTTCCTAGTTCATGACTATCAGTAAGCAATATAAATAAGGTGAACAATGAATATGAGGTTCACATGCCTTTTCTGACCTCCAAATGGGTGTTTGAGACTCCTTGATAGCCAGTTGTCCACCCATCATCCATTCCAATGACCGATCTAGGCCATCTCCCAGTCTGCTCCCGGCTGATGTCAGTTCCTTGCACTAACCCTGACTGCCGATGTCATTTCCCTGGCCAATGCCAGCATCCCTCCTATCGACGTCGATCCTTATGACCAACATCAGACTTCTCCTACCTGACCTATCAACCCTGCTAGTCTGCACATGACCGATGTCGGTATCTGGCTGACCGATGTCAGTCCCATGTGACCGACATTGGCATTTGTGTGTTCCTATAAGTGATGAAATTTTCATCTGTGAGCTCTTCTTAGATCAAACCTCTATCCATACTGCCCTGCTCAGATTTATTCAGCCCCTGTGACTAATCTCTGTCCTTCATCTCCTCCATAAACACCAAGGCTTCTTTGTTCCTGTCAAAAGCATCAAATTTCCTTTTTTTGCAATGAACTTTGTTTGTGCTTTCCAAATTTGAACACATACCTTTTGAATCAAGAACGTCCATTCCCTTCTTATTCTCGTGACCAAGCCTATTAGACCACATCTTTGAATCTACACCAGAAGTAGAATCAGTAATACAAGTAGGTAGATAAAGAGTACCTACTTTCTTACCTCTTGCTAGAACAAGTGCTCCCTTGGTAACCTTCCAAGAGTCCACTGTGAGGGTTATTGTGCATCCCTCATCTCCCAACCTTCCTACAGAAATTAGACTCTGCTTCAGAATTGGAACATGCATGACCTCCTTCAACACCCATGTGTTGTCAATCTGCAATCTCAGCTGCACTTTCCCTTTGCCAACTATATGACAAGGCATACCATCCCCTAAATAGAGCACTCCAAAGTCTCCCTGTTCATACTCATGAAGCAAATCTCTGTTTGGGGATGCATGAAAAGATTAACCAAAATCTAAAATCCATGATCCTACTTGACTATCCAAAGAAGGTATGAGAGCATCCTATACCACAATATTTACATCCTTTGCTTCTTCAGTACCTACATGTTGATTCTCTTTATCTCTTAACCAACACTCCTTCTTTGTATGTCCTTTCTTTCCACAAAACCAACAGGTAATACCTTTGGACTCAGATCTCCTTCCCGACCTTGATTTCCCTTGCTCAATCTTCTCCCTTTGCCTTCCCCTACTTTCTGCACTTAGAGCATTCCCTGATGATTCACCTGTGCTTCTCCTACGTATTTATTCATTCAAGATCACACTCACAACATCATCAACTTTTAAGATTTTAGAAGCAGATGCAAAATTACTTACTACCATAACCAAACCATCCCAACTTTCAGGCAAAGAACACAAAATCAAGAGAGCCTTTACCTCATCATCAAAAACAATATTGACTGAAGCTAGTTGGTTTACCAAACCATGGAAATCACTGAGATGAGTATGTACCAATCCACCTTCCTGCATTTGCAAAGTAAATAGCTGCTTCATAAGATATACCTTATTAGAAGCCAAGGGCTTTTCGTATAAATTCGCCAAGGACTTTATCAACTCTTTCGTTGTCTTGCACTGTGATAAGCTAGAAATCATAGATGATGCAAGGCTCAACCTTATGGAACTGAGAGCCTTCTGATCAAGAACACTCCATTCTTCATCCTTCATATCTGTGGGCTTACATGCAACCCCACCCAATGGTAAGTATAGATCTTTTTGATACAGATATTCCTCAATCTACATCCTCTAATGTTGATAATTCTTGCCGTTAAACTTCTCCATTCGTAGCTTACTTTCTTCTGCCATTGCTGAACTCCCACTCAATCAAAAAACCCTGTGAATGACCTGTAATAAAAAATAATAACCTGCTTCCTGCAAACCGTAGCTCTGATACCACTTGTTAGGAGAACCTACAACAATCAATATGATCTGATACCACTTGTTAGGTGACCCCTTATCCAATGGAAGCACAATTGATTACATTCTTATAAGCAATTAAACATGGAATTATACTAGAATGATAAAGTAACTAGAAACTTGAGACAATAAAGAATTTGAGAGACAATACACACTCTTGTATTAAATATTACTAGAAGAAAATACAATAAGGAAGATGCCACTTCTTGCTCCACCTCAAAGGCTTGCCACACCTCAAGACCTTCTTCCCTCTCTCTCTTACTCAACACAACAACTCTATAGCCTAAGTTATTATCCCTCCTTGAATGCTTCAGCTAATCTCCTTGACCTTACACTTGTAGATCTCCTTGACCTTGCTTGCTTCAATGCTTTTACTTGCCTTCTTGATAATTAAAATACATGACTTATGGGTCTTTAAATAGGATCCCATGCTTACAAAAATAGAAATCTAACTACAATAATTAGACACGCAGCTCGTGATTATAATTAGTCATTTGAAATGCAAACACTCGCTTCACTTAACTGACTGTTCGTCAACAACAGTTCTAGAAATACACAGGCGATCGATGTCAGTCCCTGCTTCCCTGGTTTTGCCGACGTCGGCCGACCTCCTGCCATCGCCATTTTCCTTCTGCACTACACCTGACCGACGTCGGTCATGCTACTGATGCCGGTGCTTCTGGTTCTTTGGCATCCTCTTCTTGTGTCTGCAAATAGTTGAAGCTTTTAGCTCCACACCCTAACAAGTTTTAGGTGACTATGGTCTACTATATGACTAGTAAAGTAAGTCTAATGCTCAAAGATAGTTCTATGGCTAGCCTATGGATAGGGTAACTCAAGTGACATACTTATCATCTAATTACCACTTTTTAGGTGATTACATTTTCCCCCATTTTATGTTAGTAATACAACAAAGTTAAGTGACTAGTATAAAGTAAAAATAAGTGTAATTTGAATTGTTATATTCAATACACCCCACCTTGAATTTTTTATTTGAAAAATATGGACCCCTTTGTTTTTAGAGAACTTATATATTATTTGGTTTATATGTGTTGGTTCTAGTGCTTATTATTTGTAGAAGCTCAATATTATGAAAATTGAATCATATTTTGGCGCACCTATTTTCCATTTGAAAGGACTTATTGAAACTAATCTATTAATGGAAAATTTTGAATAAATTCTATGTATGATAGGTATTCAAAAAAAAAATTTGGGTTATTTTATTGGGTACTTTAGATACTTTCAATCTTTAGAATTTTGGTCTTTAAAAATTTTTTAGTCATAAACTATTTAGTTTTCAGGAACTTTATTTCAAATTTTATTTTGATTGACAACTTGGTCTTCAACAATTTTTATTTAGATCATTTTGTTTAGAGATTCTTATGTGATGAATTTATTTCAAAAAAGTTCATTTGAAATGTTTTATTTGGGAACTTTCCCTTTGGAAACTTTTGTTTGGAAGCTTTTTTGGGAACTTTTTCTATGTTAATTTCCTCCTAAATGGCAATCTCTCCAAAGAGCATTTTACTTTTGGTGTCTTTCCTATATAATAATGGACACATCATATCATGCTATAAGTCCTTAAGGTAAAGGTCATCCCCTAACTAAACCATACAATTACAAGTGTCAAGAGAAATAAGTAACATCATGACACCTTGAATGAGCAATCATATTATGTGGCATGCCCATTAAGCCTAAATGGTCTAGTTTGAATTGAATGAAAGTGATGAGCTCATAGACTTTGGTAATTAATAGTGCACAAAATATAATGAATGTAGAAATAATATAACATTAATCCCCCAATCAAGTTCACCTCATTTTATTTTTAGGATCGCGAGTGCACATAGCCTTATGCAATCTCAAAAGCCCTAGTTGTGTCCAAGATGAGTTGAAATTTATGTCATTTAGTTTTAGAACACCATTTTAATTGAATCACACTAGGATCCATCAACAACAATGGCATCTTAATTTAGGGCATACAAAGGATCCTCAATACCATCTATATTTTTCATCAAGGACTCCATTGAATACTTAAACATGGCTTTTGATGCAACTATGTTCAATGGCCTCCATGTTAATTACTTGGATATACGGGAGCTCATAGAGAATGTTGATTCATTAACATTGGAGGAGGACATATAAGCTAAGGAGAAGCAATTATAGATTAAAATTTACCATTAAAATGGCATACATTTCACTACATGGCCACCAAATAAAAAATCGTGTTGTGCATCGACTTCTTGTAAGGCCTATTATTCAAAGGTAGAATTGAATATTATGGACATCTATAATATGTCGATACAAAAATGGGTGTTATATACATATAAACACACACACACACACACACACACACACACACACACACACACACACACACACACACACACACACACACACACACATTCACTAATGAAGTATTTAAGTCTCCCTATTCAAGACATTGAATTTTAGTTACATATTGTAGTCACTTTGAATAAAAACAACAATTTAGAGTGAGCATTATAGAAGTGGCTTCTCCTAGGCAAAAATTTCACTCTCAAGGAACATACCAAGATTCATGTCACTATCACCTAATTCAAGATGGGAATTTACATAGGCATGGTATTATTGAACTAATTTTTTGGCCACTCGAGCATACACTTAATACATATATAATGGGTAACCTTAATAGACTTATTCATTACTTTAAATCACACCTATGTACTGGGGGAAGTCATCAGTGCTTGCCTATATGAACAAATTATGAAATAGGATAAGAGGCCCCAATAGGGAAGTTTATATATGATGTCATACCTTTTTGATGTAGTCATGGGAAATATTTATAGGAATAATGGGGTTCTATGGAGTCCTAACCCTAATTTTATCAAGAAAATAATATGTGAATTTTATTGTTTTATTCACATATATGCATATGTAGGGAAAATTTCCAAAATTGTAGAGGACCTTTATCCTCAAGTTTGGATGGGAATTCATGGCCACCCTATGGCTACTATTTCAAGTATCATTACCAAAACACTCACAATTGTGGGTAACTATTGGTTTTACCACAATTATATAGTCATCATGGTTATTGGGCATATGGTAGACCCTCTTTAGCTCCCTAAGTTTATCCCTAAAAAAATTTGTTGAATAAGAGATTGCCTTCCAAATATGAAATGATATAGATGAATATTTGATAAATAATAAGAAATGAACTTTCCACAGCTCCCATACCACTATTTGGAAGTTATAGTATACATTTAGGAGACATTTTAGTGAAGTTGGTAATACAAGGATGATTTATGCATTGGCTACTCTACACCATAGGGATTGGGACCCCCATGAAAGAGTAAAAAAAATTAGAACCTTGGCATCCCATAAAAACATTAACCATTTAACCATGACTTTATGTTACTTAATTCCAAATATGATGAGAAATTAAATGAAAGGGATGTGATTTTAGTATTAATCGAATACTTGTTGAGGGTGATATAAACTAACCCCTCACACTCAGCCAAGCTAAATTTATGATCTCACCACCAAGGGGATGGAGATCCTTTGAATTTTTCAGTGGTATGCCTTACCAAAATATAATACACCAAGTTTGAGATCCCCAAAAACCATCAACTATTAGAGATAATCAATAAGAGGACTTGGCAAGGGGAACATCAGCTACTTATAGATACTGAAAAACTATACACTATGATTCCAAGTGTCAAAACACACCTAGAACACCTCAATACTAACCCTAACCTTTCAACCATAAACCAAACCTAAATCAAGTTAGAATTGACCTAATATATATCCCAACTTTTAACTCAACTTGACCTTTGACCCTCAACCATCGGTGGTCAGGTTTCCACCTCCTAAATCACTAAACTAGCACATCACTCTGACTTGATTTTTTTAAATTTAGCTCATCTAAATCATATACAAGCTAAATTCATATGAGAGATAAAATTAGAAATCAATTTAGTCTTTTGTTAACATATTGTTGTACCTTTATTTCCTTCTTATAAAGAGAGAAGAAGAGAGGGTGAATCCAGATCTACAATCAATTGATCAACATCCAAAGCTAGAGTTTCTTGCATCAACATTTTCTTTTACAGACATTCTTCCTACAATCTAATGAACTAACAAGTATGTTAGAGATCTAAAGTGATGTTATCCATCAATCAATATCCAAGTATCATTACTCTACCCAAATTTCCCTAGAATCTATCAATGATTTTATCAACAAATTACCTTAATCATTCATCAAGTCAATAACCACTTTCAACTAGTATGTTAAGTATCTATTTTCAATCATTCAGTTACTTTGTTTACATTTTGTAATTAACCTAGCCCAAACCCATCTCTCAAAATTCCATTTTGTGACCTCATCCAAACAAGTTTTTTTTTCACACCCAACCCATAGTAACCACTAATGGTCTATCCTAGTCATAAATGGTTTCTTCAACTTCCAATGGTTACCTTAACCACTAACGATTACCAAAACTATTGATGATCACTATGTGAAAAAATAACAAGTTATTTTCACCTACCAGAGCTTAGCCAAATCTAACTTTAAAATCCTCTACCTGACCATAAAACCTTTCCCTATTTTCTAAACCATACCCAACTTATTTAGCATTAATATCAACCCACTTATTGCTATAATTAGTCAAATTCACCCACTCTTTCATTGATCACTTATTGTATTTGATTTTAGTATCTTATATTATTTATGTAAGTACTTTATCTTTTAGAATTTGATTGTTTAAAAGTGTGGATTGATAGCCTCTAAAAAATCTCATGCTTCTTAGATCTAGCTTGCTATCCAAACCACCATACTATCTAGTTAATCAACCATTCATTTGAGTGCTTTCTTATCTATAGGTCATTCCTCCCAAGTGAAAGAGGAGTATCTAAATTCATCTATATCAACATGCACACAAAATATCAAGTTTTTCTACCATACCATTCTTGATTTTATTATCTCTTTCTTATAAAGAACACAAGTGAAATTCTCTAAAACATTCTATCATGCTCAAATTAGAACTATTGATGATCACTCAAAATTCCATTTTGTGACCTCATCCAAATAATTTCTTTTTTCACACTCAACCCATAGTAACCACTAATGGTCTATCCTAGTCATCAATGGTTTCTTCAACTTCCAATGGTTACCTTAACCACTAATGATCACCAAAACTATTGATGATCATTATGTGACAAAATAACAAGTTATTTCCACCTACCAAAGCTTAGCCAAATCTAACTTTAAAACCCTCTACCTGACCATAAAACCTTTCCCTATTTTCTAAACCATACCCAACTTATTTAGCATTAATATCAACCCACTTATTTCTATAATTAGTCAAATTCACCCACTCTTTCATTGATCACTTATTGTATTTGATTTTAGTATCTTATATTTTTTATGTAAGTACTTTATCTTTTAGAATTCGATTGTTTAAAAGTGTGGATTGATAGCCTCTAAAGAATCTCATGCTTCTTGGATCTAGCTTGCTATCCAAACCACCATACTATCTATCTAATCAACCATTCCTTTGAGTGATTTCTTATCTATAGGTCATTCCTCCCAAGTGAAAGAGGAGTATCTAAATTCATCTATATCAACATGCACACAAAATATCAAGTTTTTCTACCATACCATTCTTGATTTTATTATATCTTTCTTATAAAGAACACAAGTGAAATTCTCTAAAACATTCTATCATGCTTAATGGGACCCTTAAGTCTTTTCTTGGATTCATAGTTGCATCTAGGTGCTTCTTCTTCTTACCTTTTTTCTCATATAATAAAATCAAAATTTCTTTTAGGGATTAAAATTATTTGAATCAATTGTATGCTTGCTTATTTTATCTCACATATCTTAATTAAAGCAAAGTAGTCAACTATATTTTCACTCTTGTCACATACACAAGACCAAACCACTTACATATAATAAGAATCAAACATTGACATAAAGCGTGATTAAGAATTCATTACCTAGCCATCACCTTTCCCAACAATCCTACTTAGACTTTATCTCTAAGGGGAGAACCAATTCATCTCTCTGATTGAGTATAATCTCTAGCAATCAATATATCTTGTCTAAGCACTCAAAACCTTTAATGTTATGATGTGTTAAGTGAGGGGGTAAACCCTAATATCAAGCCATATACTAATTTCCAATACATATCCCTTTGAGATCTTGAACATAACCTAAAACCAACCATAGACTTTTTTCTAGTACCCACTCTACAATCCAAGTTCAATCACACAATTCATAAAGCTTAATGCATAAGCCAAAAGAGAGACTAAAAGAAATCTTAAGATTAATATACTTTAGTGTGTGTTTCTTTTCCTTGAATTTTTCTTGTATTCTCTTTGTTTGAGTTGTGAGATTGCTTATATCTTCTCCTTTCCCTTCTTTACATTTTTATAACTAGGAAACAACTAAGGTTCCAAGGAAATTAGAATCTACCTCTTAATCATCCATCTTCCTCTTCCTCTTCTTCTTCATCTATGGATTACATCTCAGATGCAGATGGATCCCTCCACCCTTCTGGTAGTCCTAACATCCCTTAGATGGTTTCCTAAAGAGATGGGGATTTTTTAACCTTCTTGGATAACAATCCTATAGATCTTTTACATTACCTCAACACCATATCTCATTATATCCATAGTTTGGCTCCACCTACTAATCCACCTTATGGGATGCCATCCCACATTATGGGCACCACCTCTATTACACCCACTCCCACTAGACATTCAACTACCTAGGCCTCATGTTCCACCAACCATCCCACTGACACCACTACCCAAAACTAATCTAACCAACCAATCAACAACCAAATGCCATCTATCCCAACTAACAATTCCTCTAACATAGTATCCACCCAACCTTTAGCCACCCATACCCCTCTTAGAGTGGGAGTACATTTTACCAGTGTTGTTACTTTCCCTCTTATTTCTAACCCACCTACCTCCACTCCACTCTAGAGATTGGTGGTTCCTATACCTTCCACCCTCTCACCCATTAGCACCAAAATCACCACATATCCCCAACCCACCAACTTAACCATACCTCCCATTGAATTTATACCAAATTCTCAACAAGTACTAATTGTACTTAGCCTAAGCTATGTCCCAAAACCATAAGGATATATGGCCCCATCTTCCATCCAACCTTCCACATCAATTTACCTATACCTAAAACCCTCTCAACCACTCCCATACACATAAAAATATGTACCAACTTCCCAAACTTTTATTGGTTATCTTTATGTTATGCGTACTAGACCAAACAAAACCTACCCTATAACCATGGGGGTACATAACCACAAATAAATATTATCAAACTATGAATGGATAAAATGACCACCTTAGAGTCATCTATCTCTGGTACCTAGAACCTCTTATCATATTCCCAAATTTTTAATTAACTTATTTACCTATTGGTCCCTATCTGACCTTATCCACCTCAATGGGAGCTTCCAAAATTTTCTAAATTTCAAAGCAAGGAAAATCCACAACAGCATTTGAGATTATTTAGGCACTTGTGCTACTTAATCACCTATGATTATGCTCTCCTTATTTTTACCTTCTCCATATCTCTATTAGGTCCAACACTAGGTTCGTATAGTGTTATTCATAGAAACTCCCTCTTCTCTTTCATCTAACTCGCCCAAACCTTCCTATAAAATTTTTTTATAAAAATTTCTAGGAAGGTTTCCATCACCAATCTATACCCTATCTAGTAGTTTGACATTGAGTCTATTTCTGACTTCATGGCCCATTAGAGAAGTCTCATCAACCAACTCTCTTTCTCTCTACCCCAACCTGAATTGATTAAGATTTTTGCTCATGCATGTGACAAACACATTTCCTATACTTTGTGGGTTTAGAGCTTTAGGAAATTTAATGAGGATTTTACCATGGCCTACAAACTAGAAAATAGAGCCATTGATGAGGGAAAATCAAATTTGAAAAAAAATTACTCCACCTTCAAATCAAGTGAGACCTCATCCTCTAAACCTAACAACCAAACCAACACTAATTCTAAGACTAAGGGAATAGTAAATGTGGTTGTCCTTAATACTTCCCCTCTACCCATTTTCAACCAATCTAACTCCTTTAACTCCTATAATAAAAATACCAAGAATCTAAACCATAAAAAATAAAGATAATTTACTCCATTAGGGGAGTCGTATGCATTAATCTTGGAAAAACTATTAAAATCCAACATTATACAACTTCCTCCTATCAAACCTCAATAATAATTTAACTCTTCTCATCCTGCACCTATTTGGTATAAAGATAATGAATTGTGTGCCTTCCATCATGTCATTGGACATGATGTTAGGAGTTCTAACACCTTCAAGAGCATCATCCAAAATATCATTGATAAGGGGGAGCTTACACTAGATAACCCCAATGCACCTCCAAACCAATCACTCAACTTATTTAGATAACCATTTCCAAACCATGCTCCATCCACCAACAATAAAAACAAAGTGGAACCCTCTCATGAGGTACACACTATTAACATGGTGCTTAGTGAACTCATTATTGGGGAGACCACTACCCAATCTACCCTACCATCCCCTCCACTTATTAAGGTAGTGGGGTCACCAACCTCTCCTTTGAAAATCAAAATAAAGGAGATAACTATTCACCTTCCTCCACTTGTCAAGATAGTGAAGCAACCAACCCCTTTGGAGGACATACCAAAGGAGAAACTATTCCCACCACACCTTTTTCCTTCATCACATAATAATCCACTCTCCCTTTGGAAAACATCCCTATGGGAGATATCATTCTACCTACTCCTATAGATTAAATACCTTCCCAATCCTCAAAACCATTTATTAAGGTGAAGTATGAGCTACCCACTCCCTTTTCTCCACCCACAAGCTTATCTTTTAAGACCAATGCTGAGGAGATTAAACCTATCTAAAAACCTTTTTTTTGGCTGGCCCAAAATGTAGGATACCTATCCCAACTTGACATGGATCATGTCAGGAATCTAGAACAACAAACATGCTCTGATACCACTTGTCAGGATGCAAAACCGGAAGCATACAATTGATTACCAAACTTCAAGCAACTTAATATGTGGAAATAACCAGATTCACCAAGTAACTAGAATTCAAAATAACACAGCATATGAGAGACAATACACAACTTGTATTAACACTTTATACAGAAAAGAATACAATAAAGAAGATGCCACTTCTTCTCCACCACCTTACAGAGGTTTCCCACACCTCAAGTGAATAGTAATTCTTCTCCCCAAAGCTCTCCCTCTCACAGGTCCCAACACCCAACTCAAATACAGAGTTGGTGTTCACCTCCCGTGCTCCACGCACAACACAAGTGCTCCACGCACTCCACAAGCACTCCACGTGCTCCACAAGTACTCAAGGTACTTCAAGTAGATCTCCCATGAATCTATAATAAACTGCACTTCAACAGACCATACTTATGGAAGGAACTCCCTTGCCTTCCTCTTGCTCTATTCGAGTACACACCTGTACTCCAAGTAGATCCTGCTTGATACTGCTCCCTGTTGTGTTGCTGTCTATATGACCTTGCACACCTATAAATCAAACAACGGTTCTGCTCACCTATGAACCTCGACCTTGCACACACATACACCTGCAGATCAACGATCTTACTTACCATGTAGATCTCCTATATAGGCCATGCAACTGTGACCAAGATCCTACACTCCTGAAGAACCCAGCTGGCTCTCCAATCCAGCACCAACACACCTGGTACTGAGGCACTAGGAGGAACGCACCATTGCTCTACCTCACACACAGAAGGAGCTTATAATTATGCTCTCTTACTCCCTAGCACACTTTTCCAATACAACCATGAGTCTATTATATAGATCTCATCCAAACAATAATTAGACATCTAATTACAATAATTAGATCCGCAGCTCTCAATCTAAAAATAGATCTCTTCATGCAAACACTTGGTTCGTTAGCTAACTGCCCGTAACAAGCACAGTCCGAACCACACAGGTGACTGACATCGGTCCCTGTCTACTTGGAGGTGACCGACGTCGGCCGATATATGATCGACATCGGTTGCTTCTCAATGCTATCCTGCCAATGTCGGCTGATCAGACCGACCCCAACTTCTCTACAACTCAGCAACCTTTAACAACCTCCTCTCCTGTTTGCATCAGTGAAGCTTTTAGCTCCACAATCCTAACAATCTCCCACTTGGAGATAAATAGCTGCACTGTACCTATACCTGTACTCCGTCTAATCTGTTTCCTAGTTTGTATCCCTCTTCAAGCTCCCACCTGAAGACAACCCACCACACATCCCGTGGTGTACCACCTGTCATCCGAGTAACCTGCCACATCCGAACCTACAACACCTGTAGTAAAGTCCTGACCCTGCATAGCAACACCTGCTGTCGGTCCCTCTCAAAAAACTTAGAACCCACTTCCCTGAATTGGCTCCTAACTCTGACAGCTCCCACTGCATGGGAATACTCAGGTCTATACTAGACCTCATGTGATTTCGGACACTGTACCTATCCAGCCCTTAGTGTGCTCCAGTTCTACATCCCAAACCTCACCAACACCTGATTCACATCAGCTCCCATTCGAGACAAAATCAACCTATGATCTCCATGCCTCCCATGTCAAAGAATTTCACTGCTCCAAACTCCTCATGACATGCCACTGAACTAATCTTACCCTTAGCTCAGCAAAACCCTGTATGTACACCCCTACTAGCTAGCATACTATCCACATACAGCAATAGAATGATGTTGCAATCATCATCCCCCTGGTAAGTCAAACCATAGTAGTTACCTGACACTAACTGAAGCCATGCTTCATCCTCCACCTGTCAAACTTGGTACCACTGTCCTGCAGCTCCTCAAGACCATATGCCTGGTCTTCCGTCTCACGTATCCGTTCTCTCTATTCTTCTACTAAGGAATCCATTCGTCTCTATGCTTTCATCCAGCTGACAAACCTACCAAATCTCTCCCTTGGTTTTGTATCATAATCTTGCCTAGCTCCCACCTGTTTCCTGGATCCTTCCTGCTCTACAATCAGCAACATGTATAAAGAAGAGGAACAACGAATTTGAGGGCCTACTTACGCCTTCAATCCTCTATATGGGTGTTTGAGACTCCTTGACAGCACGCTGTCCACCCAAAATTAGTTACAGTGACCAACCTCAGTCACTCCACAGTCTGCATTCGACTGACATCGGTTCCATGCATCTGTACCTGACTACCAACCTGCCAGCACTGGTGTCCCTGCTGCCGACGTCAGTCCTCCTGACCGACATCGGTCTTACATACTGCCAACGTCGGTCCCATGACCGACGTCGGTCTCACCCTGACTGACATCGCCGGCTTCGGTCTACACATGACCAACATCGGCACCTGTCTGTTCGACGCTGGTTCCTCCTAACCGACGCCGGTATCTGTGTTCACCTGTGAGTGATGACTTTTGACCCGCGAGCTTCTTTGAATCAAAACCCATGTCCAAACTGCTCTGCTCAGATGTATCCAGCCTCATCCACTGAACTCTGTCCACCATCTCCTCCAAGAACACCAAGGCTTTCCAGTTCTTAAGCCTGTCAAATATATCTATCTTTTGCTTAAGAACATGCATCTCCTTCCTGCTCATGTGACCAAGCCTATGAAGCCACATCTCCGCAATAGAAGAAGAATCAGTAATATAAATAAGTAGATAAAGTATACCTGTTTTTTTACCACCAGCTAATTCAAGTGCTACCGCTGTGAGAGTTCTTGTGCATCTCTCATCACCCAATCTTTCTGAAGAAATTAGCCATATCTCCAAACCTGGGACCTGCATGACCTTCATCAACAACTGTGTGTTGGCCGCCTGCAATTTCAGCTTCACTTCCCCTTTGCCAATTCTTTGGCAAGGCTTACCAGCTCCTCTACCTGGGGCTGCATGGAAAGAGGCAACCGAATCTTTTATCCAAGATTCAACTTTATCCAAGAAACCTGCAAACACATCCTGTGCAACAACACCTGCAACATCTGTATCTTCAGTTTCTTCA
The DNA here is from genome assembly GCA_037957365.1 of Torreya grandis. Lineage (NCBI taxonomy): Eukaryota > Viridiplantae > Streptophyta > Pinopsida > Cupressales > Taxaceae > Torreya > Torreya grandis. The sequence continues at coordinate 3,389,689 of JARHVA010001009.1, read as the reverse complement.
TGCTGATCTGCTACCAACCAACAATATTCTTTTACCTGCTCTTTCTTTCCATAGGACCGTGAGTAACCGTCTGTGCTTTTCAACTCCTCCATTCTTAGCTTACTTTGATCTGCCGTTGCTGTACTCCCACTCAATCAGAAACCCCTGAGAGTGCCCTGTAACTAAAACACAACCTGCTTCCTGCAACCTTAGCTCTGATACCAATTGTCAGGAATCTAGAACAACAAACATGCTCTGATACCACTTGTCAGGATGCGAAACCGGAAGCATACAATTGATTACCAAACTTCAAGCAACTTAATATGCAGAAATAACCAGATTCACCAAGTAACTAGAATTCAGAATAACACAGCATATGAGAGATAATACACAACTTGTATTAACACTTTATACAGAAAAGAATACAATAAAGAAGATGCCACTTCTTCTCCACCACCTTACAGAGGTTTCCCACACCTCAAGTGAACAGTAATTCTTCTCCCCAAAGCTCTCCCTCTCACAGGTCCCAACACCCAACTCAAATACAGAGTTGGTGTTCACCTCCCGTGCTCCACGCATAACACAAGTGCTCCACGCACTCCACAAGCACTCCACGTGCTCCATAAGTACTCAAGGTACTTCAAGTAGATCTCCCATGAATCTACAATAACCTGCACTTCAACAAACCATACTTATGGAAGGAACTCCCTTGCCTTCCTCTTGCTCTATCCGAGTACACACCTGTACTCCAAGTAGATCCTGGCTGATACTGCTCCCTGTTGTGTTGCTGTCTATATGACCTTGCACACCTGCAAATCAAACAACGGTTCTGCTCACCTGTGAACCTCGACCTTGCACACACATACACCTATAGATCAATGATCTTACTTACCATGTAGATCTCCTATATAGGCCATGCAACTGTGACCAAGATCCTACACTCCTGAAGAACCCAGCTGGCTCTCCAATCCAGCACCAACACACCTGGTACTGAGGCACTAGGAGGAACACACCATTGCTCTACCTCACACATAGAAGGAGCTTATAATTATGCTCTCTTACTCCCTAGCACACTTTTCCAATACAACCATGAGTCTATTATATAGATCTCATCCAAACAATAATTAGACATCTAATTACAATAATTAGATCCGCAGCTCTCAATCTAAAAATAGATCTCTTCATGCAAACACTTGGTTCGTTAGCTAACTGCCTGTAACAAGCACAGTCTGAACCACACAGGTGACTGATGTCAGTCCCTGTCTACCTGGAGGTGACCGATGTCGGCCGATATATGATCGATGTCAGTTGCTTCTCAATGCTATCCTGTCGACGTCGGCTGATCAGACCGACCCCAACTTCTCTGCAACTCAGCAACCTTCAACAACCTCCTCTCCTATTTGCATCAATGAAGCTTTTAGCTCCACAATCCTAACAGATCATGCCAAATTTTAGCACCATCTTGGACTTCATTACCCAACCAAACAAGAACCCCCAATCACACCATTATCAAATAAACCTATCATCTCTACTATCAAACCTATCACCATCACACCCAAACCATTAGACATATATACCAACCAAACCATTACCAAATCATGTCATCCTACCCTACCTAAAATATTCAAGTCACCTCTCATAATTCCAGCTAATCCTACCATGAATCTTGGCATGTTTCCTACTCAAAACCTAACTCACCCATTGGTAAAGGTGGATTTAAACCAACCAAGCCCACACAATAAACCACTAACTAAATGAACCAAGAGAGATAAACCACCCAATATCCCACAAACCAAAACTTTACCTCCCCTCTCCACTTTTTCCTCTATTATGGGACATCACCCCTCTACCTTAATTAAAAAAACCAACCACCCTAAGCAAATCTCAAACCCAACCACCATTCTTGGTTATACCATCACTACTACTTTCATCCTCACCCATTTTAGCCACACCTCCTATAACCAAACTACCTATCCCTTAGATATATATCCCAACACCTTCTATTTCCAAGTCATCCACCACCAAGCCTAAATCATCTACAAAAAAATCTCTCTCACCTAAGACTCCCACCATCTAGCCTACTCCTAAAAGGGATCCTACCCCAACCACTAAACCTAAGACTCCCATGCCCTTGCCACCTTCATCAGATTCCTACCCAACCATATTTTAGAGGTTATTGTAAGTATCCTAATTAACCTTACTACCTATCATACCATTTGAACCACATAGTTCTAACCATTTTAGTATAATGAAAAACTAGTGTGTTCATACCATCGGACACTAAGGCATTATATAAAGAACTACAAGGCTCTCCTAGTCTTAGTCCATATATTGTATCAAGAGGTTTACTTATTTTTTGATGAGCCTCCTCTAACCCTACCACTAACCCAAGAACCAAAAATCATTGACCAATACCTACCTACCCCTCTACTCTCACCTTTGAGTGAAGAGGAACCAAAGTAATCATTTATATTAACTCCTCCTACAATCTATACCATCCATGTAGTCATGTGATAACTAACTCAACCAAAGGATAAGGGAAAGTCAAAGGTATCCATTTTATGGACATATCCCTCATCCACCACCCAACCACCTAACTAACACCAATCATATTTAACCAAGCCCAAAGTATCCATCTTGGGTCCATCTCAATCTAATCCATCTAAATCAATGCAATGAGTAGTTATGAAATAGCTTCACCAAACCCTTATGAAGATGAGTTTATATAAACTGATCAACATCTCACCACACCATCACCAAGTAATGATAGAAGCATTTCAATCTATAGAGGTTAGGCTGGAAGACCCTTAACCTTTATCAAATTTTATTAGAGATCTACATATTTCCAACCTTGTTACCTTTAAGGATTTAGAAATACCTTCCATCTATCTAGATTACCTAGATCCTCCCCTCTTCATTATTGTCTATATCAACTAAACCTATATCAAGAGGGTTATGATTAATAGGGGAACTAGTATCAACATCATCTCCTCCCACACCTATAACCAACAAAAAATACATGAGAATATCATGTTTAAAACCATAGTGGTAATCTGATCATTCAATAATACGATGGTCACAACTCTAGGAACCATCATCCTTCATATTTTCCTAGGACCCCACACACTTCTTGAACTCTTCTATGTAGTTTAAAATAGAGTTCTTATATAATGTCTTGTTAATATGCTCCTAGATTCATTCCACTGGTTGTGTTCCATCCAATCTATATTTTTTCATCAAATTTGAGCATGACAATCAAGTTGTTACCATACAAGATGACCCAAACCCTTTCACATCATGTAACATGAAATACCAACCCAATGACATTTTCCTTCCTCCACATAACAAACCTTTACCAGTGATAAAATAGATCCCATCTCCTTATCCTAATGAAGCATCCACTAGTTCTTCAACCCCTTCCATTAAAATACCTATAATGTATCCTTTGGAATCAACCTTCCAACGTCTTTCATTGGGTGAGTATTACCTTCTCACCATTGACATTTTCCATACTCCCCAAGAGTATGTAAAACTTGACCAATAACCTAATTATGAACCTAATATTGGAACCATTTTTCCCTTTGGACCCTTAACTTGTGAAACTAATTTCATCTATGGGGGTCTTGATAAACCCCTTAATACTTTTGACACCTCCTTTTCACCTCAACCATTCACTACTAACTTATCCTATCTAGATAAACAAAAATTTGCTAAGACATACCTCTATAAGTATGATTGGAAGGGATTTAGCCTAGGTTGGTATGAATACAATCTACAAAATTTACTTCCAATCAAAACCCAAAAACCACACAAAAATCATGGCCTTAATTTCACACCACCTAAATAACAAACTAACCTACCTCCCATTACCATCACTGATAAGGAAAGTCCATCCTCACCATCCACTCCACCATCAATAGCTGATGATTATAACATCACCCCCCTAGCTATTTTTTTCATCAACATGATTAGCCTCAAACTCTTGCAACCTCCACCTCTATTTCTACAACTACCAACTAACCCATCACTCAAATGGATACCTCCTCTACCCAACTGGGTTCACCATTACCTTTTTCAAGACCCATTTAGACAAAAATAGTAGTAAAAACTAAAAAGGCCCTTAAAAAGAAACATATATATGTTGTTCACCCCATGCCACTATTCAAGAACATAGACTAGTCCAAAATAATTTGGCCCTCAATGCCCAAACCATCAACTGAGCTTGAACCTAAGCCTAAGGAAGATGTGAAAATATAATCCCAACCATTAGATCTATCAAAGATTATGCTTTTAGATTGAGCCAAGGAATTAGGAGCCTCAGATTTAAGAGGCCAAATCTAAAAATCATTGATCTTCCCATTGTAAACTCCATTTTTGACAAATCCATAGCCTTAATGTAGAGGGTCAGGAAAATAAATATTAAGGATAGTAGTGGCAAGGGGCTGATTTTGAAGGAAATAGAATAAATTTACTCTCTTTCAAAAAGGTATGAAAGGAAGAAGGGTCAGTCCCCATACATTGAGGAAATCAATTTTTATATGGAAACCCATAATTAAGTAGTATTAGACATCCATGAGGGAATGAAAATACATAGAAAATACCTAGAAGAAGATTTGGAAACTCTAAGAGAAGAACATTAGGTGATATGAGTTTCATCTAGTATAAGGTAGGATGTAAAAAATGTAACAATTAGATTGTATGAAATTTTAGATACAATTCATTATTTGAGAGTCCAATTAGCTCCACATTTAAATTCAACAACAATTTTTTTAAAGCTTATCAAAGAAGATGAAAATAAATTAAATTTCTTGGTATTATACACCCCTAATAAAAGGCATTCAACCACTTAGATTTAATGACCCTTTTGAAGGTAGCGAATGCATTAAATTTATCTATTGTTAGAACCCAAGAGGGCCAAGATTGGGTATCTACTTCATATTATTTGGTGAATAAGATTTGAAAAATAGGAAAATAAAGTAGCATAAATTTTGGATGAACTTAAATTAATAGGATATCAAAAAAACATAGGGAAGTTAGTAGCTCATACCACTTTTGATCAGATGATTCAACAAGTTTAAAATAGTTCAAAATAGAGTTTATAATGACTAAGATTTTAAGACAATGAAGTAAAGTTGAGCATATAAATGAAGAAGGTAATAGAAGTAGAGGTCTTCTGGTTAGCTTCTTAGTCACCAAGACAAAGCATGTAAGACTAATAAAATGGAAAGGTAGGGTAACCAAACATCATCTCCTTGATATGAACTTAATTCATTCACAACATCATAAATAATACAAATATTATCAATATTTGGATTTAAATAATAAATAAAAATTAGCACTACCTTCTAGTTCTACTGCTTAGACCCCACCTGTAATGCCAGTTACAACACTGCCTTCAACTTCAATCCTTTCTAGCTCAATAACTACATTAATGCCACCTAATAGTTTATATCCAATGGTAAATCTAGTTTAATAAATGAGTGCATCCCTAAGAATATCTCCAATCACCATGTTTTAAACTCTCATTACAATCTTAACTCTAGTTATAAGCATAACTCTAGCTACAACTATAGTTCTAATAATAACTCTAAAAAGTGTTAAGTAGGAGCCAATTTATCCTAATTCAAAGTATATTTTTTGCATAATTTTACATTAACTATTATAAATTAATAGTTAAATTTTGTTACACCCATGTTATAGTGAAACAATTTTTTTTTTCTAGAATTCACATTTTGCATGTCTGAGAATTATCTACAAGTTATAAAATATAACTAATACTTATGATCTAGTCATTCATGATGTAATGAAAGTTTTATATACTTGGATGATGATGAAACCCCTTCCCAAAGCCCTTTATATACATATATAAACATTCTTTCTAAAGGGTCTAAATTTTAGATCAATATATAGGAAGATATCAAGAGATTGATTGTCATGCAATTGTGTTTGTTATTTCTTCATTTTTGTGTTAATAAAGTTTATGTTTCTTTGTTTGTATTAATTAAATAATTTTTGTGTACTAATGCTACATATGAATATAATTATTTTAATTAATTAATATTTATTTTATATGTGAAACAAAAATTGAGTATTGGTAGGTTTCATTGGTTTAAGTAGTTAGCACAGGTTGAATTGATTATCCAAGGTGTGCATAGGTATCTCTTTTAGTATATTCATATATTCATAAGTTATAACTACCCTAAACAAATTTTTGGTTCAATATATAATATCTCAAATAAGGGTGTGCAATATAAGCCCTAAGGAGATCAAAAATCATTTAAGATCATTGCTCATCCTTTATTTGTTATTATAGACTGCTAATTATGATTGTTCATGAGTGTGAAATAACTACAAATATTAAAAATTGGTCTTAGAAATACTTATCTACCAAACAAAAAATATTAGAAGTGACCTTATAGGAACATAAAGACTTTTTCTTCCTTACCCTTTTCCCCCTTTTTGATTTTCTTTGAGATCTACCCATTGTGGAATAGTTTTCCACCCATCCAACTCACTTTGTGATCACTTTCTATTAGATTCCAAGCATCCATCCATAAAATTTGGTAAAATAACTCAAAGGTTCAACCTAATATTCCATCACCTAGTTATTTTAACATCATACTTGCAAATCCTACCCCAGATTAGAAATTTATTCCATAGAGATACCAAAATATTAGAGGCTATCTCATTTAAACTTTTTGTGGTGTGAATGAAACCTACATCAATAGATAAGATAAATTTGACACTAGAAGGATGACACACTTGTGTGTTTTCCCAATAATAGAGGTTAGTAACTATATAGAGTTGTACTGGAGACACCTAGGAGATTAACAAGGTCTAGGGATAAGTTAGTTTTTTGGTTTTACCATTGTCTAATCTTAGAAGGCATAGACCCATACATGTCATCCCTGAGATACATCGAGCTAGGACACCTTCCCCTATAAAAAATTTCCCACTTATATATCCTCCTATGGCTCATCCTTGGTTACTCAAATCCACTATTTCCATCTTTGGGAACCAAAATGATCTACCAATGAATATGGAAAATTATTTTCCTACCTTCTCACCCTCAAATAGGAGGATGATATAATAACACATCAAATCTTTAAAGACTACTTTGAGATTATTGAATGTCACCCATGAGGATGTTGCATGCCATTTACTCTAAGAGATTATTATTATGATTAGTATCTCAATTTATAATAAAATTATATTACCTCATGTAATGAGTTTCAAAATATGTTCCTTACATAATTTAGACAAGTGACTAATCCAAGTCTATTATATCAACATTTCACCTGCATGAAGAGGGAACCTAGTGAGTTAATACAAGATTTCAATGCAAGATTATAGAAGATGTAAACTTGATTGAACACCTTATATAATATATATGTGTATTTTATGCTTGATATATACAACAATGCTCTAGATCCCATTATTATAGTGTTCTTGAAAAGAGAGGCCACTGTAAATACTTTATCTTTGGCATTTCAAGAAGCTATTAATATTGACAAGTGGCTTAATCCATAGCTTAGTCCTTAAAATTAAAGAGATCAAATGTTCAACAATGGACTCTTATCTTTAAATATAATCCCACTTACTAATCAAAATGACCCTACATTCAACTAGAATTAGTTGTACACTCTACCTCCCATAACACATTAAATAACAAATCATAATTATGGGTTATTGAATAAAAAATACAAAGGAATGTCCATTAATAGAACCAGTAGAATCAATATTAGGGTCACACCAACATAGTAGTCACTCAGGGTTCTGACTCTACCAAAATTAAATTAGATTATATACAAAGAATGGTCCAAAAGCTTACCAATGTTTTTTTGACTATGTAGAAAAGGATGGGTAATACCACTAATCAGAATTATAATCAAAATTCTATCATTATAATATACAATAAGACTTTAAACAATCCCACCAATAATATAGAACAATAATAGTCTAATAATTTTCCATAAATCAATATCATGGAGACATCTTTTCCCAATTGGTGTAGGGTTAACAACACATCACAACAAGGGGAATTGGATTGTATAGAGTTATATGCAACCTTTGAAATATTTTAGAGGTAAATGATTAGAAAAGATAAAATGATGAATCCTACATATCTCCCTCATGAATATGGCCCTTCAATTTAGGTTATGGTATTTGAAACCTATGATTTTCCCTTCCCTAATGAATATGACAATTTTCTAAAGCATAATTATGATGAAGTGCAAGCATTCTAGAAGTTTAATATGAATAATTATAAACTAAGGAATAGGTAGACTCTCACCACTACTACTCCTCTTAGTAATACAAATATTCCTCCAAATCCAAAATTTAATAATAATAATAATAATAATCCTCCCGCATAGATAGGAATGGAATAAATGAAGATACAACATTATTGATTATATGAAGAAAATTAAGGCTAATATTACTCTTCATGAACTAGAAAAAATCATAGAGTAGAAGGAGATATTATATAAGTATATCATAGGCAATTCTATTTAATAAAATTTCAAAATATCCAACACAAATATTACATACAAAAGCAAGCTTGAGGTTTACCCTTTCTTACTAACCATTTAGGCATTCAAAAAAATTATATAATTTTTTTTGTAGATTCTTGATCTTTAGAAATATTAACACTAAATTCTAATTATCAAAAGCTTGGTTTGACCTTGGATCCATCCAAGAGGACTGTGTCATAGCTAGATGAGATAATAGTGACTATTTTGGGAGAACTTAATGATGTGAGAATTTAAGTTACCTTAAAACCTAGAGTATAAATGACTATCAACACATTGATAGTAGATATTATAGAAGGATGTGGATTAATGTTGAGAAAATATTGGTCAAAGATGTTAAATGGATATCTTTCCAAAGACTTATCACATATTTAGCTACCTTGGAGAGGCATCGCTAACTAGATAAGAATCAATTGGAATCCATGTATGAAGCATCCTATTATAGAGTACACCACTACCAATGAAAATGTAATTTTTAAGTCCCCTAGTATTATAATTTATACATTTACCACAAGGCATGAAATATAAGAATAAATTCATGGTTCTTCCCAATGATGGACCCTCTATTTATATGGAGAAATATCCAAACAAGGATCAGGTGTTAGTATTGAGATGGTCGATCCATAAGAAAAAAATATTAGTGGTATATAAGATCCAATTCCCCTACACCAATAAGAGAACATAGTATGAGGACCTGATTCTAGGATTATAGTTTTCCCTCAAGAACAATTTTAAATAAATGCTAGTATACATATAATTTGAACTTGTGATCAACCAGGTTAGAAATAAATATCAATGCAAATTATCATATTTAAATAAGTACAAGCATAGAGCTTAGGATATGATTGAATCATTTAAAGCTCTTAACATATTGGCCATTCCAAGATAGAAAAACCAAGCTGTTGATTCACTGGCTACCTCAATAAAAAATTTGGCACCCCTAAAAGAGTCAAAAGTTTAGAAATTCTCCATTGAATTGGTACCTTATCCTTAAATACTAGAAAATGTTGAATTTTTTCAAGTGTTCAATGAAGTCCAGTAGATCATTTAATTTTTGACAAATTTAGGATAGTTTGAGTCCTAGATAATTGATGGCAAGGAAAGAAGCCAAAGGTTCCATGAAGAATAGGATGAATAAGATGTTATCCAGGTAAAGGAGAATAGTCTCCCATTAGTGATGGTTGCCTTGTAAAGGACATTTGATATGGATCCCCAAGAAAAATTATAGAGGTAGTTTAAGGTTAATGCATATAAATGTATCTCTAAAAATGTAGGTGATGAGAGGATTACACACTTTATTAATATTATCTTAAGCTACACACCAAATGAAAGGTATAAGGTTAAGTAATTGATTATCAATTATAAACATGTAATTATATGGACTTATGATGACTCAAGGATATTCAATCCTAAAGTCATAACCATTTAGGTAAAGACAAAGGTTGATTAATCTTATTTTGGAATCATTGATATAGAAGGAAGTAGAGAGGCTATTAAGTGTTGGGATAGTTTTTCATATTAGGAATTCAACTTGGGTGGCTAATCTAGTTTTGGTTAGGAAAAAAATGGCAAAATCAAACTATGTTTCAACTTCAAGAATCTAAATAAAGCTTCTGAGAAGGACAATTATCCTCTGCCCTCCCTAGATGAGGCAATACAAACTATGAATGGGTCTAAAATGATGTCTTCATAGACACATTTTTAGGATATAGTCAAGTATTATTTGAATCAGATGATAGGATGAATATGACATTTATTATGAAATGGAGAATATATGCATATAAATGAATGCCATTGGGGTTGATCAATGATGGAGATACTTTTCAAAGAGTGACGGATCATGAATTTTAGGGACTAATTCGTAAGTGCATAATCATATACATGGATGATCTCACTATTTTATCTAAAAATAGAGCTGATCATGTTGACCACCTTTAATCCATTATTCAAAGGTGAAGGAAGTTTGGTGTATCATTGAACCCTATGAAGAGTATATCTAGCATTACTAAAGGTAAAATTCTAGGCCACATTATTAATAAATATGGGGTCATCATTGAACCAAACATGATTCAAGGGATTTTTAAAATAATGTTCCCAAATAGTAAAAAGGAGATCAAGTCCTTCTTTCAGAAGACCAATTTCCTAAAGAAATTTATGTTAGGATTTAAAGAGATTGTTAGGCCCCTAAACATAACGCTCAAGAAGGATGCCAAAGTGGAGTGGACACATAAATCTAAGAAGTATTTTTAAGACATAAAGAAGGCTATTTCATAGACACCGATGCTAATAAACATAGATTTCACTAAGGATTTTTTATTTTACTCATTCACTTTAGAGAATACTATTGTTGTTATACTTACATAGGAAAGAGAAGAGAGTGATCACCCTATAAATTTCATTAGAAATAACTTGAAAGATGTAGAGTTTAAATACTCACTGATTTATAATCAAATCTTCAATTTTAGAAATGTAATTAAGACGTTTAAGCACTACATCCTTCATAAAAGGACCATTGTTATAATACCATATCTTTTTATTACGATTATGTTAAGAAAAAATGAATTGGTAGAGAATATAGGTAAATGGGTGATGAATTATTAGGAGTTTGATATGGAAATTAAATCTAACAAAATCATTATAGGATAAGGGATTGTTCATTTGATAACTGAACTAAACCCACACATCCCCATATAAGAGGTCTACCAAACACTTGTTTCCCAAGAGGATTAGTATTCATGTATTATTTATCTTTTACTCACTAAAACATGCCCCTAAGAACTCAAAAAAGAGAAAAAGAGAGCCTTAAGAATCAAAGTTTCTCATTATATGATCAGGAAAGGAATAATTTACAAGAAGAACTATGAATTCATCTATTTAAGATGTGTGTCATGTGAAGAATATCAGGAGATCCTAGAAAATCTACTTCATAAGATTGGTAGGGTCCATCCATATAGCAATAATAAAACACATAAAATACTCAAAATGGGTTATTATTGGCCAATGTTCTTTAAATATGCTCACTTCCATGTGAGGATGTCTCATAAATTCTATGTCTTGGTAAAAATATAGGTACATGTATAAATGCCACTATAGCATGTGATTAAAGGTAGGTCATTTTCCCAATGGGGCTTGGATTTCATTGGTGTCATAAACCAAAATTATTCATATTGGCACAAATTTGTGCTCACTAATATAGATTATTTCACTGTATGGACTGAGGAAGTAGACACCAAGAACTCAAGAGCCCAAGATGTGATCAGTTTCTTTGAAGATCATATTATAACCAGTTGTGGCACACCTATTTCTTTGGTTTGTGACAATGGGACAACATTTCAATCAGTTGATTTTACTAAATTGGACCATGATTATTAGATTATAGCCAGATCATCCTCCAATCACTACCCGTAAGGGAATGGATTGACTATGTCAACCAACAAGAATCTCATAGATACTATTAAGAAGTTAACCAAAAATAAGCCTAGGTATTGGCATCTCTTACTGAAATATGCACTCTAGGTAGACTAGATTCCATATAAATAGGCCCTTAAAGACTCACCATATCTACTAGTTAATGGGAAATAGCTTGTATTCCCAATCATGTTAAAGCTACCAATTTATCAATTTATTAAAGAATACATGGATCCCAATGACAAGATAAAGTCTAGATTATTAGATATTAGATACATCTAAAATTGGATACCAATGGCTTCATACCCAACTTTAGATCAATTCTTGCCAACCATTGAACATCTATCCTAAGAATTTCTAAACATCTCAAATTTAGCTTCATAACATGCAATTAAATCAATTTGGCACAAAAATTAATTAAATAGAGTAAATTCCTGAATCAATTAAATAAAAAACTTAAAAAATATTCAAAATTATAAAAGGGATCAATTAACATGAAAATCATAATTGAATTCATCCTTGAGCAATTAAATGAATTATCAAAATTGAAAATTCAAAATCAAAGAATATCCTAGGTTTTCATCATGAGCTTTTGTGAGATGTCTAAAATCCAAAATATCTCAAAGCACACCTATTCCATGATAATAATGAGGTTCAGACACCTTTTAAATCTACTAGGGTTAATTAATCAAACCTAGGTTATGATTTAACTCATTTCAATTTGATTTCAAAACCTATAAATGCAAGATTTTGTTTCTCTATTTGGAGAGCTTGGATAGAGTAATGTTATAATGTAGGATTTAAAGCATGAAGTAAATACATAGTGTTATAATGTTAAAATTAAGCCAATCCTAGCCATTTTCAAGCTATATCAAATAAAAATCCAAGCCAACCATGGAGTCAATAGGAGATGGAGATATACAAACCCCATTGATGAAGATTTCTTGAGCACAATATAAGTAAGATAAATAAAGAAACCTCTTGGAGAATTTGAGGAATTGGAAAGGAATTTATGTGAGTTATTTCCATTTTTAGTTGTGCTTTGTCATTTGTGTTTCTTCACCATGATCCTTCTTTTGATCTAGGAAAGATAGTTTTATGCATGTTAGTGTGTTTGTTTTCATTTTGATTTCATTTTCATTATGAAGATAACATATGATCTAACCATCCTTATTGGATTCCCTGATCAAAAATGACACACCTAGTGGGACCATGAGCACCCAACATACCAAGGAGATGAAGAGGAAAGTCAAAAATTTAGAAATAGATGCTTTAATCTCTTTTAAATTACATTTTTAACCTTTTTCTATTATATTCTAATTTCTTTATATTTCTTGGATCTACATAGAAACCAATGATGGTTAGGTATAACTAGAGATGGTCTAGCCTAAACTAACCATAGTTCTACTCAACCAACCTCGATTCTATGTAAATCATCAATGGTAAAATTACAAGGGAAAAACATTCATAAATAGTTAATTTTGATTCTTTCCATAATTCCTTTTCATGATTTCTAGGTTTCAAAGGCATTTAAATCCATTGATTAAAGTTTGCCTTGCAATATTTTTTGATATTTCTGTTAACCATTGCCTATCTTAACATGTTTATCTTTTTTGGTTTTGCCTTTAGGTCTATAGGTGATTCACAATTGTCTTAATTTACTAACATCAATTCTTATGATCAACACCAATTCTCTCATAGATCGACTGATAATAGTTTCCTTAAACTATTATTGGTCATATCTTACTGGCTAGAGTCAATATGTTTTTTCAAAAAATAAATCCCAAGAGCCAAATTTCAAACATCATTTGATCATCCAAGAAAGTGCTTCAAATCAAGGCATTATTATCTAACAATTTTAGGTCATGGATGTGATGTAGAACACAAATTTTCTTGTTTAGACTAATCAAACATTTCATTTTGTGTTTTTAAAAGGAATTAGTCAAATCTTGCATATTTTAATTTGGGTAATAAAATGAACATGTTATATCTTGCACATTTGGATGTTGGTGCTTATGAGTTAAGATCGTTTGTGTTTTCAAACACTTCATTATTTGTGCTTAAAATAAATTCTAAATCTTGAACACTTGTCTTTGGTGTTTTAAAATGAATATAGGCTAAGTCTCACACATTTTGACTTTTGGTCTTAAAATAAACATAAATGACTTTTTCTTTAGTTGTTTTTTATGTAATTCTTATAAAATTTAACATTTAATCTAAGGGGCCAAGTAATGAACATCGTCATATTTCAATTTGGTGTCTAAAATCAAACTTCACTCAAAATTGTTTACAAACTATTTATTGATTATTTATTTTACATGCATGTATGATCTCCCACCATCCCCTATAGGGAACTCATGAGATCAAAATCACCTCTTCATTGCATTTAGTGCCTATTCTAAAGCATAGAAATAAAGTTTCCTAGGATTTCCCCAAACTCAGATGATATTGGGTGATCTAAAAATAACCCTAAAGTATTTCTACTTAGTATTTATTTTCATCCGTTTTGGCTTGTGAAGGATATGCCATTACCTCTAATGGCTTCTCTAGGGAAGTATTGAACTAGGGCTTCATCTCTTGGTAGTGTTGCAACCATGCTCCATGAAGGGGTATACAAAGATGGGAATGTATACTGATAGAGTTAGGGGGTTGAGAGACTAACCTCTCCTTTAGTAACGAAGGCCCAAGTCAAGTCTAGTCAATAAGGGGATGCCACTGACAAGTTCAATGATGATATCATCATGTAAAGGAATAGACCCTTTCATGATAAGTTTATTGGTATGAAGTCAAGTGACGTGATGATTCTCTTGTGTTAATTACACATGAGATCACTATATATGGTTGTAACTTGTAATTTTTAGTCAACCCCACTTTGTCACACCTTGATAGGATTTAAGATGATATACTTAGTTGTGTTTATATCATTTATTATTTTATTACTTAGTGTGTTAGAACTATAACTTTGCTGTTTATACCATGTCTTTAATGAGTTTGTTTTTCTACATTACTATATTATTTGAAGAGGTATTATGCCATATATTTGACACCTTGCATTAACTTAAAAAAGTTTCATGTCAAAAACATTGATTATGGTACTTGATTGAGATGGGTAACATTATTCTACCCAAATCATTTCAATTCTTATTTCTTGGAATTATTTGAAACATAAAATTGTCACATCTTTTGGGAGGGATAACATTATTAAGTTACCCAAATTATTGTAAAAGACTTATCTTATCTTGTGTCTAAATTGTTATTATTTAAACCAATAATTTGTGTCTTTTGGGTTATTTATTTTAGTGAAATCATGTTGTTCAATTGCCTAGATTTTTGGTCATCAAAATCCTAGTTTACCTAAGTTGAGTCTTTGATTAAATTTTACAAGTTCAGATCCAAAAATTTATTTATTTCTATTTAGGTCTCAACACATAAGGGTTGATACAAAAATATTTCTATTTTGGGTTTTGTAACTTAGGTTGATCTATTACTCAAGTTGGGAAACTTTATGTTTGTGCCTTTGTTTGATAGAATTAGACCATCTTCAAAGTGCCTTTTTTTGTTTTTTATACTGATCCAATCATGTTTATGTCTAGAATCAAGTGCCTAGTCTTTGGAAAACTATTTAAAATTTGTTATATTAACCATTATCTCTTTGTTTCAAGTCTAGATTTTGATGTTGAATTTGGCCAAAATTCCTAGCATAGCTTATTTAAGTCTAGATTTTGACTCCACATTTTGATAGAAGACCTAGAAAGATTTCTCTTTCCTAGTTTGGACCTATTTGGAACATGTTTGGACATTAGAGTTTATCATCTTATTTTTAGGTCATTTTACTTAACCTTGTTTGTGTAAAACATTTAACATAAGACATTTGACATTATATTATTTTTACCAAATCTTTGCATTATATTTTTTGGAGATACAACTCTACCCTTGACCAAGTTGGATAGAGTTTTAACATCTTTATCTTTTCAAACATCGATTTTTTAAGAGTTTGTATAACTATAATCTACTCTTGCTGTGAAATATTTGCCATTTGATTTGACCATGGCTCACTACACATGTAGTATAACTATGTACAATATAGGATATGTAAATGTTAACACATAAGAGTAATTTTTCCAAGTCCCTTATGGAGATGATTTTTTTTGGGAGACACATTAATGTCAACCATAAAACACTCAAATAGGGGAATGGAGTCAATATCTTTGGCCAATTATTTGGTTAGCACTCCTCCATACACAGAGTAAGACCAATAATAGATGTCCCAATATTTGGCTAACATTATTATGGTTGTATAAAAAATCCAAAAATAACCCTATTATGTATCCATGCCATCAACTTATGATCTTAATAGATCCATAGAGGTAGGGCATGATAATTTTCCAAGTCTACCAAGAGGGCCTTACAACATGTCTTATAATCAAAATAATGATCATGCCTCTTTTATCAACCCAAATGGCATAGTACCAATGCCATATCAAGATACACATATGATTATCATGAAAAGAGGCCTCATGGATTACCAATTCATTCAAATGTAGATAACATACCAAACATATCAAAACTTAAAACATAATTTTAGCAATATGACCCTATCAAACACACCTCTTATTTAGTCACTCCTTTCAATAAGAGTTTTATTTAAGTTGAGAGGTCAATAAAAATAGGGTTTCAACCTATTTACATGAAAAAATTTAGTAGAAAACATGTCTAATACTTAAATCGTTGAGGAAGTTCCTTCTATTTCTTCAAAAAATAGTGAGAAAAACATAGTGGACAATACATTAGTAATCTCCAATTTAAACCAAAGTGGTATTAGTGCAGAAACATAGTCAACATTAAAATGTGCCTTTTAGTAACACTACAAGTGGTCTACAAACTTAGGGAGTAGGAGTTTCTACTTCTAAATCTGAGAAAACTACCTTTAATCCTCAACTAGCTACTCATCAAGCACACAACATCATGGATTAAGTAGTCAACCGATGACTAGTGTGATGCCATAATAAAATGTGACAAATATTAGTCCACCCCAATAAGTGATGAGTAATATTCCAAAAAAATAAGCACCATATAGCACACCCATGCAATAGATGCCAAATATTTTGCCACCTCAATAGTGGGCAACTAATGTTCTACCTCATTAGGTAATAGTAAATATACTTCTTCAGTCACAAACTAATACGCTGATCTAAAAAGAAATGATGTCTAACCAACAATCTATAAATATTAGTTAGTGATATATATTGAATCTCTAACATGCATCCAATTCCCCATAGGGATTCATTCAATAAAGATATTTCAATGTTCCTCAATTAAATTTTATGAAACAATTTCCTTTCATCCAAAATGTGCCATAAGTTTAGTGATAGGGTTTTGGTCCATAAGTCCCTCTCAATCATCCTAGTATGATTAGTCAAAATCCTATCCCTATTAAACCTTAATAGTCATACTATAGTTATATTCCTCCATCCCAACCATAGTATCAATCTTACATACCCAATCCAAATCATAATATCACACAATTGTAAGTGTAATTTCAATAATTACACCATAATCCACGTATTCATATTCCTTGTCCATTTCCTATCCAATCTAACATTCCATAATAAATGACTCCATCATACCTTGGTCAAAGTAATCCACTTGTATCTACACAACCTCCACATCAATAGGCCAATGATCCCAATGGTTTCCTTGCTCAAGAGATATAACAAATGAAAGATTCAATTACTCTCATGCAAGTGAGGAAATAGACAAAAAATTTCATGTCAGATGATGTTTTTTCTTACCTTTTCAACATGGAGTAATTTAAGATACCATTTCCTCTAGGGTATGAGCCAAAAATATTTGAAAAATACAAGGTGAAAGGTGACCCCAAAGCCAATCTGATAAAATTAATTTTTGTGTGCCAACTAGTGGCCTATAACATCTATTTATTATTGTTGTTTTCATTAAGCCTAATAGGGAAAGAATTGGAATGGTTCTTTAGTTTGTCTAAGAATTTAGTGCCTAATTTTGATAATCTCTTAGATAAGTTCATACAAAACTTCTCTTACAATCTCAAGCATGAGACTTCATTAGTAGATTTAACTCAACAAAAATTGAAATTTGGTGAAAGATTCACAAGCTATCTGTAGTGATGGAGAGCCCTTTAAAGTTGATTCACCCACAATCTACCAAATAATTAATTAGCCACTGCATTTATCAAAAATATACATAGTGATATATCTTACAAATTGGAGTTTTAGTATGTACACACATTCAAAGAGATCATTGATAAAGGTTTATTAATCATAAGAGACCTCATTAATAAAGGGATTATTAAACTAGCCTCATCAAATCAAAAGCAAAATACTAGCCAAAATCAACATCTAGTCCAAGTGCAAGCATCATAACAAATCTAGGGCAATATAATGATAGACCCAAGTAATTCAACTATAATAATAATGTTTAAGGTAATAGAGTAATAGAGTCACAACATGTCCAAATGGTGCAAATATCATCTATTTAGACTATGCCACCTTTTCAACCTACTCCTAACCAATAACTTTTTTAGCATCCATAAGATGCATAACAAGTGCAATATGTTAAGCATGAATATACTAAGAGGGGGGGTGAATCAGCATATTATATATCTTTTACTTAATCTGATTTCTTTTCTTTAACAACTTAATCACACATTCAAGATATGAAATAAAATTGAAACAATAATATGCACCACATGAGTGAGTGAGTGAGTGAGAGAGAGAGAGAGTGAGTGAGAGAGAGAGAGAGAGAGAGAGAGAGAGAGAGAGAGAGAGAGAGAGAGAGAGAGAGAGAGAGAGAGAGAGAGAGAGAGAGAGAGAGAGAGAGAGAGAGAGAGAGAGAGAGAGAGAGAGAGAGACCAAATTTTTACATGGAAACCAAACACAACTATCTATCAATGTTGCTTACTCAACAAATGATATAACTCTATAATATCTCCTTATTTTCTCTCTTCAAAAACAAATACAAACCATGCACTCTCTTGCTTATTACAAATGGCTTCTCAAGCCTTTATTTATATCTTTCCAAATGACCTTTGGCATTCACCCTTTGTGACCCTTCAATGCTTATGGAAAATGGCACCAAACTTGCATGACGCTTCATATCCTTGCATTTGAAAAGTCATATAGTGACCCTTCATAATCAAATGCATCCTTTCCTCTTTTATCTTTATCATAGTGACTTTTTGTATTCCTCAAAGTGTCCCTTCATGGAAAAATGTGCCATACCCTCTTTTGTCTTCACATTGTGACTCTTTGAATTCCTCAAGATGACTCTTCATGAGAAAATGCATCGCATTCCTCTTCTGTCTTTTACCCCATGATGATTTGACTTCTTTATGGTCCCTCTTTTGACTTATATGCAACAAAAAATATATTCATTAATATTGAATAAATATTAACACACATTAGCCAAGATATGAATATTAAAAACACCATTAAATATAATAGGAGCTTTATCACTAATAATGTTAGACCTTTGACATCAATGAAAATATTTCCAACAATCTCCCCCTTTGTCATTGATAACAAACTCAAACTGAAACTACCATATCTTGAAACCTACATATACTACCATCTAAAAAATATACAACAACTCCCCCTTACTATAACAACCTGTACCTATTCCTTGTACTTGTTTATACACCTATACATGCACCTATACCTATTTTTTCTCTTCTCCCCCTTTGACATCAATGGCAAAGGGCCTACCTAGAGCTAACACTTAGCTCCCCCTCAACTGATGTTGAACCTTAATGGAAAGAAGTAAAAGAAATTACTCCCAACATCTCTTGTAGATACTCAAATGTGTCTCTTTGTAGTGCCTTTTTGAAAATATATGTAATCTACTCTGTAGTCCTGATATATTCCATGTTAACCTATTGATCTACAACTTGCTACCTCAAAAAGTGATATCTTATGGGAATATGTTTTATTTTTAAATACATCACTAGATTTTTTAAAATATTAATAGCACTTATGTTGTCATAAAAAATAGAAATAGATTCATCATATTTTACCTTGATATCTTAAAAAGTTTACTCCATCCAAAGCACTTGAGTAAAACACAATACTACTACAATATATTCTACTTCTACTATAAAAAGTGATACTGAATCTTGCTTTTTGATTAGCCATGATACTAAGCTATCACCAAAGAAGAAAGCTCCTCCACTTGTACTTTTTCTATCATCCAAGAAACCTACCCAATCTAAATCTGTATAAGAAACCAATGTGAAATCTCTACCTATGGGATACCACAGTCCATAATCTAGTGTCCCCTTGATATATATAAATATTCTCTTCACCAATTGAACATGACTATCATTTAGAGCTGACTAATATATTTCAACCATACCTACTGCATACATGGTGTTTGGCCTTGATGCTGTCAAATATAAAAGACTACCAATCATAGATATATACAAATATTGATCTACAATAGGTGAATCTTCATCTTTGATCACCTTATTTCCTATACACATTGGTGTGCCAACTAGTGCAAAATCCTCAAAACCAAATTTCTTCAACATTTCCTTGGCATATTTACTTTGAGTTATAAAAATTACTTTATCTGACTGAAATATTTTCAACCCTAAGAAAAATGATAATTATCCAAGTATAGACATCTCAAATTCTTTTTCATATTATCATAAAATTCTTTTGTCATCTTTTCAATATTTCCTACAAAAATGATGTCATCAACATAAATCATAATAATCAATTGATGGTCACCTTCTATTTTGATGTAGAGATTACTATCAACAACTCCTCTCTTGAAACCTTAATACTTTAGGTACTTATCATGTATTGCATACCAAATTCCGAGAGCTTGTTTCAATCCATAAAGTGCTTTCTTCAATCTACATACATGAATACTAGTATTTGAGACAATAAATCTCTCAAGCTACTCAATGTAGACCTCTTCTATATCCTCATTTAGGAAGATATATTTGACATCCATCTGAAACACATTGAAATTCTTAAACACTACATATGCAAGAACATTCTAATAGCCTCTAGCCTTGCCACTGGCACAAAAGTTTTTTCAAAATATATTCCCTCAATCTAAGCATATCCTTTACATACTAATCTTACTTTATTCTTGGTCACTTCTCCATTTTCATTCAAATTATTTATATAAACCTATTTTTTTCCTATTACATTATGATCTTTTTTTCTAGGCACTAATTCCCAAGTATCATTATTTTCTATCTAATTTAGTTCTTCATCCATTGCCTTAACCTAATGCTTATCATGTCTATCTTCTGAAAAAGTTCTAGGCTGAATTTTGGATTAAAAAGTGAAATTAAGTTGCTCAAGTTCACTTACCATCATTATTCTAGTGTGAATTCCTTCATTTATGTCCCTGATGATGTCACCTTCATTATGATTTCTTTGAACATTTATGGATGGAGTTTTGGTGTCCTTTTTCTCATTTTTTTCATCTTCATCTGATTCTTCAAAATCTTCCTCTTCAATGATTTTAAGAATGTCTATTAGATCACTGATTCTTTGTGTTCCATCTTCTTCTATCCTAATACTTACACTTCCAACAATTTTATTTGTTCTTTTATTATAACATTTATAAGATTTACTTTTACAAGAATAACCAATAAATATACCTTCATCTACACTAGATTCAAACTTACCAAGTTTTTCATCAGTTCTCTTTATGAGGCATCTACTACCAAAAAATCTAAAATAATCAAATGTTATTGGTTTGTATTTCTAAATCTCATAAGTCATTTTGTCACTATTAACTCTCAATAGTGCTCTATTATGAATATACACTACTATAGCAACTACATCTCTCCAATATTTATCTAGTATCTTGGATTCATTTAACATTGTCCTCACCATCTCCTAAATTATTATATTTATCTTCTCAACTACTCCATTTTTTTTGGATTTCTCACTACTAAATGATGTCTCTTTATTCCTTGGTCTTCAAAAAACTCAATAAATTGATCTAACATGAATTATCCTCCTCGATCTGATCTTAGACACTTAATCTTCAAACTAGTTTCATTCTCAACTAATGCTTTGAATACTTTGAAGTGTCTGAAAGCTTCTAATTTTTTCTTTAGAAACATTACCCAAGTCATACGTGAATAATCATCAATAAGCAACATGAAATATTTGGATTTTATTTAGTTCTTGTGTGCAAAGCTATCTCACCAACATAGATTTTTTAGGTTGTTTCTTCTGCCATGAACCTGTCTAAAATTTCTTCTTGATTAATGGAGCCTTAAAACTCTAATATTTCTTGAATAAATCAAACATGCTTATACAATATTGAGCTATGTATCCAAAGTTTTTTCACTTGTAACATATTATGGCCTCTTCATTAAAGCTTGGTAGAGGAGCAAAAGAGTTGTGGCTTCTGCTTGACTCTACATGACTTTATTTCTCCTTATTTTTGAAATTATTATCCCTTTTTTGACATTCTATTTTATTATGACCATATCCATTACAATAAAATAGTAACCATAAAAATAGGACTTTTTAGTGTATCTCTGAGTTGATTGCCTTTTGTAGATCTATTCTTTATAGCCTTCTTTATTTGAGATGTATTCTATATTCTTAACTTTTTCCATTTTTATTTCCTCTTTTGTAAGAGCTTTAACATAGCTCTTTCCTTTTTCCTTGTCTATAAAAGTAGTGGCCTCCCCTTTCTCTTTTTAAAATTTGATAACTATCTTATCTAACATTGATCTTTGACTTTCTAATATTTGATTCAATATATTATTTTTTTTCTCAAATTTTGAATCATTGGCTACTCTCTCTATCATTGATTGCTTTATTTTTTTCTCAAGATCTAATTTTAAATAAGAAATTTCAATAACATCCCTTTCACATTCTTTACTTATTTTTTATAACTGTTTCATTAGATCTTATTCATTTTTTTTGGCTTCCCAAAGTGTGCTTGTAGGTCTTCAATTATTTCCTTTGACTCCTTTTCATTTTTTTTGATCTGGAGATTTAATCTTTGATTCTTCTTCTCAAGAGATTTTAACTCTTCTAAGGCACAAATGAGTTATCCTATATTCACTTCAACTTCATCCTATTCTTCTTCTTGATCATCTATACTTTTTCTTGTAGAGGTATCTTCATGCATGGCCATGAATAAAATCTCTTCTTCTTCTAAATCACTAACTCCACTATTTTTGGCTGAGATAGGATCTTTAGAATATAAATATTCTTCTCGAATCCCTTCTTGAATTTTCCTTTGAAATTATTCTTGTATGTAGAATTTTCTTCTTCATTGTCACCGTTACCCTTATATAGACACTTATCTACAAAATTTCCAATCTTTCCACAATTAAAAAATTTAAAAGGTAATTTTCCTTGATATTTAATTGTGCCTTTTTTTGGCTTGAAAATGAATAGAGTTCCATTGTCATCTTCATCATCGCTAGAATTATCACTTGATTTTTGAATCTTAGCCTTCTCTTTATTTGATGTCTTGAAAGCAACTTCTCTCTTTGAGGGTTTCTCTTGTTCAATCCATATCTCATATGTCGTAAGCATACCATAGAGTTCATCCATATTTAGCTTGGATAAATTATTCATCTCTTCAATTGCTAAAACATTTTCATCATATCTCAATGGTAGAGATATCAAAAAAATTTGAACCACAATTGATTCTTCTAACTTTTCTTTAAGACCTTGAATTTGATTAATTATTTGATCCACCCGAAAAAGATAACTTGCTATATTTTCTTCCTCTTCCATCTTCAAACTCTCAAACTATCTTCTAAAAGTTTGAAGCTTAGCTTGTTGAACATTTCCATCACCTTTGTAAATATTCTCAAGTTTTACCCAAGTTTCATGAGAAAATTTACATTGCATAAATTTAACAAATTTTGATTCATATAAACCACATAAAATAGCATTTAAATCTTTAGCATTATTTTCACTTGCCTTATTTTCTACCAGAGTAGTTACAAGTGTCTATGGATCTTCATATTCCTCCGCCACTACTTGCCAAATGTCAAATGTAATGGACATCAACTAAGTTTTCATCATTATGCTCCAAAAAACATAATTTTTCCCATCAAACAAAGGTGCCTTATTTGTAGAAAAACCTTCATGTGATCTAGCCATCGTGATTTCCCAATCTACCTTCAAGCTATAAAACTTTTTCAAAAGGAACCTACTCTGATACCAATTATTAAGCACAAAATATATAGAGAGGGGGGTGAATAAATATATTATATATCTTTTACTTAATCTAATTTCTTTTCTTTAACCACTTAATCACACATTCAAGATATGTAATAAAACTAAAATAATAATATGTACCACACAAGAGAGAGAGAAAGACACCAAATTTTTACGTGGAAACCCAAAGTGGGAAAAACCATAGAAAATAATCTCAAGTATATGAATGAGCACCAACTCAAAATACAAAGTTTGCAAGCACCAACTTGCAATAACACCAACCCATTTGTTGAGCACCAACACAACAACTATTTGTGAGCAACAACCCACAGGAGCACCAACCCCTCTTGTGTATAAAACACAACTATCTCTTAATGTTGCTTACTCAAGAAATGCTAGAACTCTACAATATATCTTGATTTTTTCTCTTACTTATTACAAATGGCTTCTCAAGCCTTTATTTATAGCCTTCCAAATGACCTTTGGCATTTACCCTTTGTGACCCTTCAATATTCATGGAAAATGGTGCAAAACTTGCATGACCCTTCATATCTTTGCATTTGAAAAATCATATGGTGACCCTTCATAATAAAATGTGTCCTTTCTTCTTTGGTCTTTATCTTGGTGACTTTTCATATTCCTTAGAGTGTCCCTTCATGGAAAAATTCACCATACCCTCTTTTTTCTTCACATGGTGACTCTTATAATTCCTCAAGATGACTCTTCATGAGAAAATGCATCCCATTCCTCTTTTGTCTTTTACCCCATGACTCTTTGACTTCTTCATGGGCCCTCTTTTGACTTATATGCAACCAAAAATATATTCATTAATATTAAATAAATATTAACACACATTAACCAAAATATGAATATTAAAAATACCATTAAATGTAATATGACCTTTATCACCAATAATGTTATACCTTTGACATCAATACCAATATTTCCAACACAATAACCTAGACTAACATTACTAATACAATAAACAAAATAAATACCTATGCCTTTGTAAAACCCTCATCTTATAAGGATAAACATTCCTACTCATCATGCTTTTAATGACCTTAGAAAACCCATTGAATTAGAATTTTCAAGCTTACCATATCTAACCTGATTAGATGGCCTATTCAAAAAGAGCATGTTTGAGAGGGTGCTAACATGCCATACTAGTACAAGCTAGAATGATTTTGAAATTTCCATAGGGTTAATGGCCATAATTTATAGTGTTGTGTGCAAATTAGACATGTAATTTAGAATATGTTTAGAAAATGGAGATATCATATTGGATCATGGAGATTCTACCTCTAATCAAATCCTTGGCATTTATTAAAATCCTTTTCCCCAACATAACAATCAACAACAACAAAAATAATAATAGTGGCCAGTGCAACATCAAAAATAATAGTATCAACAACCAAGGCCAAACCAATGTAACCAATAGAATCAACAAAATCTGTACCCAAATCAATAATTTCAAAACAATGGATATAACCAAGGTTAGAATGATATGAACAAACAACATACCTACTATGCAGTTGCACATGACTATAACTCAATTACAGGCCATATTTTGGGAGGTCATATTACCACCATTTCCATTAATCAAAGACCAAGTACCAATTAGACAAGACCATTGATAATTATATCAAATCAACCAAACCATTCTAGTAATCCTTCTTTGACCTAGGATCGCACACAAGTGAACTAACAAGAAAGGATTCCCATGTTAAGACCTTATACTAATAACTCATCATTAGCCCATGACCATGAATAAGTACATTGAAAATTGAGACTTATCCTTTATAGTCCCCTTCCACCATCATTTGTTAGCAACATTGGTCTTATACCTAATCCTAATTATGTAATCACAACTCATTGGTCAAGGATTACCATACCAAGCCCACAACCATCTGCCAATTCACTCATCATCCAACCAAGTGTTCTACATTAGAACAATCCATTTATCACTATCTAAAAAAATATGTTTGACATTATGGAACAATTTTAAAAGATTCCATCACAAACCTATATTTTATATTTGTTGTGTAACATATCTCTTGACAAATTTCAATATTTGGTTGGACACCTAGCTCCAACCCAATAAGTAACCTTAAACCAAAGTGATATGTCATCCCTTAGCCCACTTCATAATAATCCTTTATACATTAAGGTTTACATAATATGGGACAAAGTTAAATACATCCTCATAGATAATGGATCAGGACTGAATATTATGTCTCTTAAGCTCATCAAGCTTTTTGGATACATGATAGCAGATCTCCAAGTAAAAATAATCACCATAAAAGCCTACAATAACAAATAATGAGAATCATAGGTCACCATTAGCTTGATAATTATCATTGGTCCCTTGACTAATGATATAGTTTTTCATGTGTTAGATCTTGACTTGTCATATAATATGCTTTTGGGTAGACCTTGGTTACACATGATTCATGTAGTCCCATTAACATTGTACTAGTGTATCAAGTTCTCCCATTCAGGGATGGAGGTGACTATTCTAAGAGATTTACATCCATACATGCATTCAAAATAACTAGAGGCTATGCTTAATATTTATAATTGTTATTTTGGCATGAATCTAGTCATTAAATAGGACAAATGGAAAGTAAAACTTATTAATTTACCAAAGGTCAACTACATTGACCCTGATACCCTTGATTCCCTTTCCCATATGCCACCTCTTAAAATTTCCAATCATTATACCATCTTGAATAATATCCCAAGAGAATACTTGACCCATTACACCTTTCAAATTACAAATCTTTCATAGAACCCCAAGTCCTTTGGAAGACCAAAAGCCAAACCACTCATGCAATGGCAAAGAAAGAAGAAAGGCCAAATGCATAGTCCAAAACAAGTCACTTTCATACCAACCTCTAGCTAAGCACATGAGCCTTTTGAAGGAGATGAATCATGGTTATTTAGTGACAAATTGGTCAGCTATTAAAAGAGTTCCAAGTATCTCATTCCTAATTATATCATGGAAAATTAGGACTATGAAGTAGGAGGTCTCAGGTGAAATAAAGAGGGAACACTTTATATAATTTATATGAATAAGTACAAATGAACTTATGGGCTTTTATTTAAACCACCTCAAGGTGACCCCATGTATCTTATTTAAGTTCCATCACCAATGACTAGTGATGATGATGCCAATAGTGAAGCAAATCTTATTATAGCCAATTTGTTGACTTAGCCCAAACCAATCTATTTAAAAATAATTCCATTTATAGCCTTTGACCAGTAATTCATCATAGTCCAATACCATTATATTATCCTCGACTAATATATTAGGGACAATAATAATCCAATGGGTTGGTTGATGAGATCCAAAATGATGAGGCCTTCTATAATTTTCTAGTCCTTAAGGATAATGTTATATTGGGAGATCACAAAAAAGAGCTCTCAATAAATTTGGATCATGAATCCTATTTTGGAGAGTGGGTGAAAACCCGTAGCTAGAAATAAATAATTAAAACATTTATGTCCTAAAGTGAAAACCTCTTTGAAGTACTTTTGGACTAAAGAAAAAGTAAAGATAAAGGCTAGTCTAGTGGTGAAAACCTATTTTAGGCACCAGTAGATTGGGGGGGGGCGGGTGGGGTCTTCATCCTTATTAAAGTATAGAATAGGAAACCACCAACAATTAAGTTGTATATGGGTCCAATTTTATGCTTTAATAAGAAAAGTATTTTATAAAATTATCTAAAATACCAATGATGAAAAACTTGCATATGGGTCTGAATTTAGTTTGGAAGAATAACAAGCTTTTGATCACATCATTTAAGAGTTCCCAAAAATATTTATTATGTTACCATCCCTCCCATTATGGTATTATTATCAATCATGTGTAAGATAAATTGAGTAAGTATTACTAATAGAGTACTCTAACATAGTCAAATAGTTCAAATCTTTGCCCACTATTCTTGAAGATAGTTCAACCCTTCTAGTAGAAGATACTTTAGAGGTAAACATCAAGACTCAAAATGACCTAAAATGTATCAAATTAGGCACTTACCTCATTAAGGAGGAACATAAATTAATTATATCCCTTTTGAGAGAAATTATAGATATATTTACATGGGCCTATTCTAACATGCCTAGTTTGGACCCCACCTTGGTTGTTCACCACCTTATGGTACATCCTAATGCCAAACTAGTGAAACAAAAGTTCTAAAAAATACAACCTCAAATTTTTGTATTATTTAATAAATATTTAAATAATCTCTTTTAAGTGATATGTATTAGGCCAATCAACTATTCTAAATGGATTTACAATGTTGTACCTATCAATAAAAAGCTAGAAGGAATCAAAATTTGCATTGATTTTAGGGATATTAACAAAGCTTGCCCTAAGGACATCTTTACATTGACAAACATTGACATTATTATTGATTCCATAATAGGTTATGAGATGCTTTCATTAATGAATGGATTCTCAAGCTATAATCAAATCCAAATAGCACAAGAAGACCAACATAAAACAACATTCACCACTTCATGGGAAAAATCCTATTAATAGGTTATGCCATTTGGTCTTAAGAATGTGGGGGGAACTTATCAAAGTGACATGATAGTAATATTTCATGATCTGATGCATGACCTTATAGAAGACTATGTTGATGACATACTAGGCAAATCAAAGTCTAGGGCTGATCATATAGTAGCATTAAGGAGGATATTTAAATGACTACATGAATACAAAGTTAGGATTAATCTTAAGAAATTTGTGTTTGGAATTACTTTGATAATATTAATTGGATAAATTATGTCTCATAATGGTATTAAAGTTGATCTAGCCATAGTATGAGCCATGTCATAAATGCCATCATTGATCAATTTGAATTAGCTCCATAATTTAGAGGGAAAAGTTTAGTCTATTAGATGCTTCATATCTTAATTTTCCAATAAGTGTCATCCTTATACATGAATAAGGGTGTCTCATTTATCCGAGATGATGATTTTTGTAAATATTTTCAATAAAAAAAGGAATATCTAGTAAATCTACCAATTTTATTGCTTCCTATGCTAGGGAAACCATTCTTTTTATACCTATCAGTAATAGATAAATCCCTAGAGAAATTATAGCTCAACACGATGAAAATGGAAAATAGAATATTGTGTACTATCTAATATATATAATGGTCATGTATGAGCATAATTATATGCCTATTGAAAAATCCTATTTAGCTATGGTCTTCACAACTAAGAAATTATGACATTACATGTTGAACAATAAGACCATGGTCATTCCAACAGTAGATCCACTAAATTATCTACTATCCAAAACAACACTAAAATTTGGCATGGCTAAATGGATCATGCTTATTAATGAGTTTGAAATAGAATATGTGAACCAAAAATCCATCAAGGGGTAAGTTCTTGTAGACCAATTTGCTGAAGCACCCCTTCCAAATATAGATCCACTCACATTTCAATTTCTTGATGAATCCATCATGACCATATTTAACACAAATTTTGAGGAGAATCACTAGAATTTATATTTTTATGGTTCATTCCTAGCACATGGATCAAGGGTAGGCCTTTTTTTTATCACTCTACAAGGGGATTTAATCCCTAAGTCATTTAGAATTAGCTTTCCTTGTACCAACAACATGGTCAAATATGAAGCACTCATTATAGGGCTTTGATAGGTAGTAAAATGGAACATATCTCATCTAAAGGTTTATTGTGATTCATAGTTAATCATCATTTTTGTTACAGATCACTTTTAGACCAAAGATGATAAGTTGATTCCCTATAAGGCCATGGTTGACAATTTCAAGCAGTAGATTTCCAGCATCTAGTTTGAATATATATCAAGGGAAAGTAAAATAAAAAAGGATGCCATGGATACCATTGGATATTTGATTTGACATGTAGATATGGAAAAATAATACCAATTTCTCATTGAAAATATGCTAGTGCCAGCTCATGAACCATCAACTATTGTAATGATTTGTGATATTGTTGGTACTAGATCTACTTGGTATTCAAACCTATACACTTAAATAAAAGACCATATTTTTCCACCTAAATTATCCTAAAAAAAACAAAATCCTTCATCCATAATGCCAAATGTTATACCTTACTTGGACCAACCCTATTGCATCATAGTTTTGATGGAACTCTACTTTGTTGTTTAGTTTTGGCTATATTTACACTAGTGTTATGGGAAGTTTATGAAGGGGTATATAGATCCCACACCAGTAATGCCATCTTATATAAAAATTTCTTGTGTACTAGGTGCTATTGGCCAATAATGGATGTAGATACAACTTCATATTTAAAAATATGTGATAAATTTCAATGACATGCTAATTTGATTCATGCCCTAGCCAAGACTTTGAAACTAATGTTTAAACACCATGACCATTTGCTACATGGGGCCTTGATCTCATTAGGAATATAAACCTCACCTCATTAAATAGCCATAAACATATCATTACTACCACATAATATTTTACTGAGTGGGTTAAATATATACCCCTCACTTATCTGACTGGAAAGAAAATTTCCAAATTCATATTCAACCATCTCATCTGCCTCTATGATATCCCTTTTTACATTATATTTGATAATGGAGGATCATTGAATAAAAAATATTTTAAATCACTATGTGTCAAGTACAAGATTAATCAACATTTTTCCATAATATATTACCCTCAAGGTAATGGCTAGGTAGAAGAATCAAATAAAACCATTGTCAACATCCTTAAAAATATTGTCAATGATGTTGGTCAAGATTGGCACCTTCAAATATTTTTCACTCTTTGGGCATACCATACCAATCACCACACTCCCATAGGTGCCACTCCATACTCACTTGTTATGGTATTGAGGCAATTCTTCCCATTGAGGTTAAGTTACCATCATTATGCATCTCTTTGAAGCATGTCATAGATGATGAATACTATTGAGTAACTCACTTACAATTTCTAGAGTTACTTGATGAGAAATGCATGGATGTAGTAAACAACCTTCAAACATATCAAAACTGATTTTTTGGCCACTACAATTAGTGAATCAAACACAAAAAACTTTAAACTTGGTGATCTTGTCCTCAAAGAGAACCAAAAGAGTACCACAGTCGACAAGAAGCATAAATACAAGTTCAAACCCAACTAGGTAGGTCCCTTCATCATTGTTTCATATTATGGAATAGGAACATACAAGCATGCCACACTATATGGGGATGAACTTGGTGATCTTATGAACATTATACATCTCAAATAGTAATATGATTGAATGGCTTGGTGTATTATCTATGAGGACCATTTCAAGTTGTACCATATTATCAATAGTCTTCTTTGTACTATACTATTCTACCATCCTACCATCCTATCAATATACTATCTGATCACTTTACCTATCACTTATCCATCTTATCATTCCTTATCTATCAAAATAAAATGTTTTGATCACTCCCCACTTATCCCATTTGACCTTGTTTAATCCATTGGTTTCAAGCTTTTAACATGCATAATTAGATCAGATCTAGTAAGTGTTTCAAGCATTCCACATAGATGTTGTATTTTAGAGCAGTAAGATATAAGTTTTGGTATTTACATCCATCATTTATTTTCCAATCATATTTTTTATGTGATACTTATTATATCCACCTACATGGGTAAATCAGTATCTCACTGGTCTTTCTACTAATTATATCTACCTACATAGGAAAATTAGTATCATGAATTTGATCCATTATATCCTAGTTATAACTACTTATGGGGAAAAAAGGGGAAATAATTTTTTATTGTGCCTTGACATACCAACTATCCATTCCTATGTCATATTATGACATTATTCCAACTATGCCTATTTTGTTTGAATTGGTTGCTATACTAGTCAGATTCCTCCATTATACAATGGAACTACCATGACTTAAGGCCATTTTTGGAGTATGTGGGTGATGCTAAATAATTTTTGAGGTCATATAAGTCCCCCTTTTCTAGGCTCTCACTATTTTTTTATAATCCTTTAGATTTAGCCATGATCTCACCACTTTATGATCTTGGACTATTTTGTAGACACTCAAAAACATCCCCTCACTAATTTTTGATGTCACATCAACTTAGACCTATCCTCGACCTTATTTATCTATTCACCTAGTCAACTTACCCTTATAAATACCTTTTCATACATTGGAATTCATTAACACACCTAAGACATTTTGTTAAACATTATAAACATATCAAATTTGGAATCATTTTAACCCTTTTTAACTGAGGAGTATGATTGTTGATGGTCAACTTAACCATCAATGGTTATCCTAACCATTGATAGTCATGTCTACAAATATACAACACAAAAATATATATAAATAATAAAGATAAGCATGGGAAAAATGGAAACTTTCCCATGCACACCTTATAGTTTTCCTTCTCTCTGAATTGTCATCTTTATCTTGGACCAACATAGTAACATCTTCTCTCCTTTACAAATTTGTGCTATAAATACAAGGATCTTAAAAGAGTTATGGATCCAAAAAATTTCATCCAAAATCTATTGTTTTCTTTTTACAGGTATCCATGACCCCAAAACTCTATTTATGTGACTATTGAAAGATAGAGATACTATTACACTACCCAATTTTTTTTAGATTTCTATCATCATCCATTTGGCATTTTACATGTATCTTTTGTTTGTTTTTATTAGTTTCCATTATTTATTGATTTATCTATCATGATCAAGCCACCTACACTTCACCTCTTACCTCTATAACCCCATTCCAATATTTTACCTACTTATCATTCCACCCCCAACTCCATTTCATTAACCACAAGCCTTCTATAGATAACCATTTCTAGTTGTTGTAACCATCACCATTTACATCAACCGTTATCAATTATCTAACCACCATTGGTCAGGACAACCATCATCGGTCATCCTGACCATTGATGGTCACTATCAAGGAAAATAATATATTGTTATTTCTTCCCTTTTCACACCCAATTAGACCCTATCTCTATTTTTGACCTATCTACAAACCCTACCCAAACCCTCTAAACCTTACCTTAATACACTTGTGTATGGTATTGACCTATCATGCTACATCTTCTAATGAATAGGTACGTTATTTATTTTCTTTCATAATCATTTATGTTCTTATCTATCTATCAACTTTTATTTGTATTATTAGAACACTTTTATCTTTAGGGGAGTGGATTGACAACCATCCAAGGGAGCTTTCACTTTTTGGATCTAACATTGCTAGGCATTCCACCCTTCATACTCATCTAACAAAAAAGTTGGTTTAGTGTGGTATTATTTTAGGTAGTCCTTCCTTGCCAAAAAGGATCTCTCACTTTATCTAGTCATTAACAAGCATAACGTTTAACTAGGTACACACTCCTCATCATTTTTTTATTCCTTTCAAAATAGAAAAGTGAAAAGTATATTTAGAAATAGCAAGAAACATGTTTAGTATCTCACTATTCTCAATCAAGTTGAGATACTCAAATATTCTAAAAAATATGTGCAATCGATTTAGAAAAAACAAAAAACATTAACCACTTATTTTTCTTAAGGATTCTAAGAACCCTCACTAAGTCATAAAAAAATCATTTGTCACTTAGTTTCCCCATCCTTTGTGGCCTTTTATCCCAAGTTCTCATCATTTTTTGAGCTCATTCCTATTCTTCTTTCACATCCATCATGTTTTTTTATATCATCATCATTTTATTCTATCCCATTTCCTATAAATACATTTGGCCTAAGGTTTTTGTTGAAAATTACATCCACAAAACTATGCAGGCAACATCCACTTGCCTAGTGAATATGGAGTCAACTCAACCACACCTTCCTTTTCTTTTTATTCCCACATCTTGTTTGTTTGTGTTTTTTTTGTTGTCACCTATTTTATAGGGGAAATGTTCATCATCTTGTTTATGTCAATTTTCTGTATTAACATTGTGACTAAACATTGCTTATTTATTTGTTTATTTTTGTTTGTTTGTTTTTGTTGTGCCTATTTATTTGATTTCAGCACTATTGCCTTGATTCAGTCTATGTGATTTCATTGGGTGATTCCTTGTGCACTATTATTAATTCATTCCATATTCATATGTCATCATTGTCATCATGATTTTTATCATTGGTGAATTATTTTCCATTGAGTATTAGATATCAGGATTCAATCCTTATGCATATTTCATCCAAGTCTTCATGGTATTCTATCATGATGCCTATCATTAAGTGCTATAAAAAAATTAGCTTCAAGAAGTCTACAAAACATTACAACATTTATATCTCCTCAGTATTAGCACCAAAAACACTCCCAATCATATCCTAAATAGAGTAATTAAACAATGAAAGAATTTTAACCTTTATTAGTTTAGATGAGAATCTCCCTACTAGTAGGTTACCCCAATTCATTTTTATCCTATGTATAAAGTTATCATCATCATGTTTTAAATCATCAACAATCAATCATATCTAACATAATTAGGGTACAATGATTATAACTAACTTTGGGAAAACCATTGTACACCATCCCATCTGCATTCTCAATGATTCTAACTGCCTTTGGGTAAATCATTATGTTATCACTAATTTTAAGGTTACTAATTATAACCACCTTTAGGAAAACTAATCACTTTGTTTTTCCCAATCAAGGCATGTCCTTATCCTATTTATCTACCCTAACTGGGGTAGCTCTATATTATCAATGATTATAACTACCTTTGGCCAAATCATTGTGTTTTCATATCATGTTTATCACTATTAGGGTACAATTATTATAACAGCCTTTTGACAAACCATTTTACATCATCCCATCTACATTATCAATTATTATCAACAATATGAGGGTACTAATTGTAACTACCTTTGGGCAAATCATTCACTTTCTTCTACCCAACTAGGGCATGTTTTTATCCTTTTTTCTGCCATAACTAGGGCAACTCCACAACTACTTTTGGTAAAATCATTATGTTATCATATAATATTTATCACTATCAAGGTAAAATGCTTATAATCACCTTTAGGCAAATAATTTTACACCATACCACTTGCATTCTCAGTGACTTTGACCAACTTTAGACAAATCATTGTGTTATCGACCCATCATTTACATTTTTTTGGTCGCCTCATTTCCTTCTTTTGAGGGATAGTTTGTAACCCCTTTTACCAACTATTCCTTTGATGGGGCACATTATAGTTCATCCATTGAAATTGAATTTGTAAGCATAAATAACATTTTTATTCTTTGAAAATGCATCACTATGTTTAAATCTTTCAATGCCTTCCCAAATAGGGGCAAACTATAGACATCTAAAATTTTCCACTAGTGGCTTCATACCCAAAATTAAATTAATTCTTACCAACCATTGAACATATAGCCTAAGAATTTCTAAAAATTTCAAATTTGAATTCATAACATGTAATTAAATTAATTTGGCCAAAAAATCAATTAAATAGAGAAAATGCCCAAATCAATTAAATCAAAAACTTAAAAAATATTCAAAAGACTAAAATGGATTAATTAACATGCAAATCCTAATTTAATTAATCCTTAAATAATTAAATGAATTATAAAAAAGGAAAATTCAATATCAAATAATATCTTAGGTTTTCATCATTGGCTTTTATGAGTTGTCTAAAATCCAAATTATCTCAAATCACACCTATTCCATGATAATCATGAGGTTTGGAAAACTTTTAATTCTATTTGGGTTAATTAATCAAACCAAGGTCAGGATTTGAGTCATTCTAAGTTGATTTCAAAACCTATAAATGCAAGCATTTGTCTCTCTATTTGGAGAGCTTGGATAGAGTAATGTTATTTTTCTCACCATTTAAGGATATATCTTGACTCTCTGCATTTAAGTGACATAATTGAAACACCTCTAGGCTATGGGTAGTTTAAGAATGAGATGAATATCTAGATAGGGATATTTCCCTTGATGTAAAACTTTTGGATCACCACTACACCTATGCTTACAAGGAAAAGGGAGAGAAAACTAAAATCAAACTATCCTAAAGATAGTGATACACCAAATTAATTTATAACTACTAACCAACTGCATGTCACACATGAGACCAAGAGACTAACTAGACATACACTTCTCTAATCTGAATTATCTCACATTAGTATTTCATTATGAGGTTGTGATGAATTTTTAGGCTAGGAGGACAATACAAGAGGCCTAGAATAAAACTATTCGAATAAACTAACACACTCAACCTTGACACTTCATAAAATACTTCACATCACCTAAAAGAAGAAGCTTTCAAGCTATAAATAAGTGAGAGAATGAGACAATAATGATAAGGAAATAATAATCATCACTAATCAAGATCAATCATTCAAGTGACCACACTATGAACAGTCATAGAAGAGGTAGAATTAGTAGTCTTTATTGACCCATGGTATGCAAATGAGCAGGGCTTTGCTATACTCAGGCAGAGCATATTTCATAAAAACTAAAATGGCTCGTTCTTATAGAAATTAAGAGAGATAAGATAATAAATAAAGAAAAATTTAATAAGGACAAGTGTTAATATAAAAAAAGGAGATACGTGTACCTTAAAAGATAATTCAAAATTGATCATGCAAAGTTAGAAGAGATAAGTGGCAATCCAAGGCATGAAACTCTTGAAATGTGGCATGAAATTCCCATTACTAGCTTAGAAAACCACCTTCATCATTCACCCTTTTTAGAACATCCAAAAAATAACTAATTATATATCTCATGATTGGACTAAGAGTAAAGGGTTTCAAACATGCTTCTCCATGCATTGGTTACATTCCTAATCACTTGGATTCTTTTGGAAGTGAGCCATCACAATCTGTAATCAGAGAAACTCCTACTTCACACACCTCTCACACTTGGCCTCAAAATTAGATTAATTTTCCCATTAAAATCAATACAAGAGAGTATATTACACTTGAAAAAACCCTTAATTTCCTTAAATTTCTCTAGTAGACCTTAAAAGGCCATACACTTGAAGTTCTCACCCTTCTCACTATCATGATCACTATGCCAGTTTTGATTAGCTAAGATGAGAGCTATTTTTGAGAAACTTAAGAGTATTTATAAATCATAAATTGGCCATAGGGAGTTAGGATAAGTCTCTATCTTCCTCTTAAAGTTGATTTCATCTCTTGAAACATCTTAGAACCTAAACAATGTACAAAACAATTAATAAAAATAATAATATACCCTATTTGTATAGATAAGAGCAACTCAATTAGATGGGAAAGGTATCTGGAGATTCCTCTATAATATAAAAGCATTTCCCAAGCCAATCTAGTCCATTTGGATGCATTTCCTTCTTTGTTTTCCCATTCAGGTCCTTATCTAGGGTTTGTAAGGGTTTTGAGTGCTTTAGGCTCTTAAGCTTTGTTCATAGAGATGAAAAATTAGAATTACATAAAAATTTCACAAGATCACTATTCAATACATATATTAACATCTCCAAACTTTGTGTATCTCCATGCATAGCATATTCAACTTAGCCTATCAAGCTTGTTTCTCTATTTCCTATATGCCTGAGTTAGTTCTAAGCCAAAAGTTGATATTCATGTGGTTTATTTGCATAAAAAAGATTTTAAACATATTTTATGCTTCCATAAATATTTCCTAGTCCATTTTAGTTCCTTCTTAACGTTAGAAGTGACATTTATATCCCATTTGGTCTTTAGGCCTAAACCCTGCCTAACAGACCTAACTACAAATCTTGTAGTTTTTGACCACTTGTGTAGCTTCAAGCCTTTAGGGATGTTTTATCATGTTTTTCCATGTTTCCTAAAACTCCAAATACCTTCTAGTAAACCTCACCCAACTCCTAGATCATATTTTATCACCCTTTCTAGAAATGTAGGATTTATTCACAAAGGGAGTGCCCTCTATTTGAGACAAAATAAAGGGCATTTCCCATATTTTATCAAACCAAATGATCATTACAAGAGATTATCTAGGTTTTAAAGACATTATCCAAAAAAAATAGCCCTTGGTCTAGTTTTTAGACCTTCCAACCCCCTTAAATTCCATGATAGACTGTGCAAAGGGTACTACATGGAGGGTTTTAAGATGTGGATTATATATTGCTTGATGTGAGTCCATTATATCATGATTTTCATATGAAATATCCTATTTAATATTATTTTATCATGATGGATGTATCTCTAATCCATTCATCACACTATACTTTCATGTACCCCTTCATATACCTTGAACTCTCAAGATTGAGTTTTATCTCTTGATTATGTTTTGTGTCTTAGAAGGGCATCTATAGGTGGCCATGCTTGCTTGGGATTAAGGATAGTGTCTAAAAACTTCCCTATAATCCCTTAGGATTATTTTTACTTGTTTTAATCTATTTATCTCATCTTACCTAGGCTAGACCACATCAAAAACATATTCTCTTGGCTCTCTACCCCTCATAATTAGCTATAGCTGACTGTGTAGGGTCTTATAGGTGTAACTATATGATCTAGGCCTTGTTCACATGTTTGATATCCCCCTTGAAGTTCTCAACAACATACTATAACTTAACTTTTTCTTTTTATGCTTAGATTGAGGTCTATTATCAAGGTTATCAAGCCTATTACTTCATGGTAATCCTTTAACCAGCCTATAGATACACATTTTGTAATGCAAAGGAGCCCTATAGGTTGTGTTTTGAGGTCATATCTTAAAACTTGACTTCCATGGATAACCTTTGAATAGCATTAGGCTCCCTTTCAAAATTTAATACCACATATCATGAAAGTACATCTAGTTTTTCAATTTTTAGGTGAAAAGGTCTCTTTGGAGTTCAAACTTGTAGGTGATCACTACTTGAAATTAGTGTATAAAGGTGCATATTTGATATTTTCAACAACTACCTTCCACTAAAAATAAACCTCCCAAATTTTGAAAATTTATTCTACTACGTGGAGACTACAAGGTGAGATCATTAAGATGCATCAAAGCCTTTGGAAACCTTATCATATAACATCCACAAATGGCAAGGTGCTTTATTTTGTGTTTTTAGAGACTTGATCTCTGAACATAGTCATCATACAAAGATATAACCTTCTAGACCTATTTACCAATCTATCATCTAAAATGGATCTACCATGATCTAATCAATGCATTAGAACCTCAATAAGGGTTTCTCCACTTATTTTGACA
This sequence comes from Torreya grandis, assembly GCA_037957365.1. Lineage (NCBI taxonomy): Eukaryota > Viridiplantae > Streptophyta > Pinopsida > Cupressales > Taxaceae > Torreya > Torreya grandis. The sequence goes on along the minus strand of JARHVA010001009.1, from coordinate 3,350,431 downwards.
CATTTATATAACATCTTAGATCCCTATGGTACCACATGTAGGTGGATTCTATAGTATAATCTAGGTAGTGAAGGTATATTTCAAACAATGCATGATGTATAGCCATTTGATCAATTTTATCTCCTAATATTTTCAAATGAATTTTTATAACCTTTAAATGTTGAATATCACTCAAACATGTCTTTTTTAACCTAGTCATCTTGTTATGTGGCACCTATAGATGCATACCAATGGTAGAAGATTATGTGAGTGACTGAGTATGACTACTATTTGTTCCTAGTTATACACCTCTATTTCTTGACCATACAAACTTGAAAAGAGTGGTAAGAAAAGATGGAAAACCCACTTAATATATCATTTTAGCTAGGGAAGGGTTTCACATCATGACTAGATTGAATGTAGAAAATGACTGGGAGGTACCTACAAAGGGTATGGTTAGTTCCTTGTTGCTTCTATCTCTTCTTGAACCAAGGTGAAAGGACCTAAGGGGTAGATTCACTCACATGAAGGGATTATAAGATTCAATATTCATGGGGATTGTTGGCAAAGGGAATACAAATATAACTAGAACACAACCAAGATTTCTCAATCCACTTGGAAATGGGTGTCACACAGAGTGAGAAAATGTTATAGTCAAGACAAAAGCTACTAAATATAGATGTATACATGATTACAACTTCCATTCTAAAGAATATTCAACAATAGAGGGTTAAATAAGAGATTGTAATGCTGATCTTTAATGCATAGAATGCAAAAACATACTAAGTATATACTATTTATGCAGTCATACTAAAATAACACTTTGGATTATAGAGAATGTGTTATATGTAGGGTAAAACAAGGTAAGACAAAATTATAATTTAATAGAGATTAAAGTGGAAGGTTAACAAATGATAACAAAAAAGATCAAATAAACTACTATGTCACCTTTACTATCAAATGTACCATAGGTCTAAAATAAAGGAAAATAAGATCAGGCACAAATAATATCCTTCAAGAACCCCTTCTAATTAAATCTATAATCCTAAGACTAACCTTAAAAAAGATATCAACACCCTATTCCAAAATCTCAAAGGAAAAAGGATTTTATAATCTAGATATACACTCTAAATGACCACCATAAAGATTAATACATTAGATCACCAATCAAATAAGCATGTAGAACATGGAATTATACTCCAAAAATGGAAAGAGAATGGAAACCATGGGAAAACTTCATTTATCAATTGAATAGGAAATGATTAAAATGTGTATTGCATAAAATAATAGATTGACATCATGAAAGAAAATCCTATGACAAGGGAGATATGTATAATACTCTCAAAACTTGCCAATGATTTTACATCAAAAATCAATTTAGCACTAGAATTATTACATAATGATAACTCTTCGAGGCTATATCTCTTGACTCAAAAATTTATTTGACCTTTGTAAAGGGACATACCCCTTTTACTTATAAAATTGAGCTAAACCTAACATATTCATAGAGATGCTCTAGTTGGAATATTCTTTCATGGGCCTGGAGTCTATTAGACCTTTTAGAAAACATGATTCCTTATATTATACTCATGTTCCTATGATTATGGTGAGCTTGATCCTCCACTAAGTTAAAATATTTCAAGTTATTCGCATGGAGGATGATCTTACAAGGGACAAAACAAACCTTTGTCCTCTTGAATAACAAACAAAAACAACCCTTTCCTATGCACATGATAACACAAAAACTACATTGAAAGGGATATGCTATTATTAGGTGATGTACAATAGATTCCCAGTAGGAAACTAGAAAATAAAAAGGAAGAGAAGTGACTCTAACTAAGAAGAAATTGAAATATCTGATTATGTCCTAGAGTCAATCTAAATAATGGAATCCTTCACCAACCTATTCTTGTACCTAGTATATTATTCAATCATGGAGGCAAGACTCCCTTGGTCTAGGCCTAATTGGTATTTGAATTTGACTTTATACTCCTCAAGCTAAGTGATGATCCTCTAAAGCATGGTTATCATTTTTCCAATGAGTTCTTTGAGATGGTCGCAAGATTTATCAAGTGACACTAATTACTTTATCTTATCAACATCAAATGACTCTTATGGTGCATCAATGAGTTTTATTAGAATAGTGCATACTACCTTTTCCCCTAAATCATCTACACCATCAAGGCTTACCATATTTCTTATCATAGTATCTATCTCTTTTGTTACAAACTTGAGAGACTACTCTTCTCCTTTTATATTGAAGATGTCATCTTTAAGAATCATCAAATGATGCTTTATTTCTAGTTGACATTCCTTGGGTGTTTTGTGATCATTTGTATCAATTATCTTTTCTACAATAAAAGTGTCTATGCCCATTTTATAGACCTCATCTATCTTTCACTAGACTTCTTCCCACTTCTTAATATCTACCTCATAGAAAAACATCTAGGCATCACACTCCATTTTATTATCCACTATGTTATTCAAGCATTTAAATTCTAAGTGGATTATTTCTTCTACCCTAGTGCCCAAGTCTTATTTCCATTCTTTTATTTTTCATCCTCTAGTTTCCAAATCATTAATCTGGTTGGAGTCAAATGATTTAAATGAGAGATAGAGAGAACCTAGAGCCATGTTGGTAGTTGGAGTTACTACCTTAGGCTCACTCAGTAACTTTTGTAAGTATTGGATCATATCTTAGTTTTCTACTTTCAACTCTTCCATAATGGATTTATCTTTATCCATCCTATGGGACTCCATATTATCCAAAACCTATGAGCTATGTTTCATATAATTCCTTGATGGTTCTCCTAGACCATAGCTATAGATAGTGTAACTCTCAAAGGTAAAATCCTTCTTCAATGCACTTGGTAGAAGGATGGCTATCTCCACATTCCTTTCTCCTACAATGGTGAAGGTGGTCCTTGAATGTGTTTTATCCTTTTTATGGGGCTTGGCCTTATGTGCCTGAGTGATATTCATTACATAGATCTCCTTAATTTTACTCATAATGTCCCTTTTCTCCTTAACCTATTATTCAACCTAGAAAAGAGGTATGGTCTAGAATCCTATTGGCATGGTAGACATTGATGTTGGCCTTGAGATAGTTAAAGGTGGTGTCATTGGAGTGATCGATGTAGGGAGTGCCACAAGAATGGGTTATGGGCTCAATAAAAAATACTCAATCTCTTTATCTCTCCTCCTTTCCACCTTTGTCTGCTCCATGTTCCCTTTCCAATTTTGTCTCTATCTACTCCAAAAATTCAAATTCCAACCTGAGATAATGAGACCCCTTGAGTAACATTTTAATTAAACTCCCCTATTTAGTTGATTGGCTAGAAAGATATGTAGTCACTTCACCCTATTTATTTTATGGATCCTTAGGCACGGATAAGGATATGCTGATATCATTCTTTCCTTCAAGAAACTCTTCACCAATCATAGCCTCAGGACCCTTATTTTGAGTTGGGTAATGAACCTTGATGCGAGGAAAGAGACTTCATCATACTTAAATTCAAGAAACACTTATAAAGGTACCTTCCTCAACAACTTTATTCAAGTTATTTAATTATTTATTTATTTCTATATGAGTGGGGGTACCCATTTTCAAGTTTTCTCCCCACCTTCCTCCACACTTGCATTCTCATTCAGTGTTGAAATTGACACCTTTAGAGGGGAAGGGACATATTGTCATACCTCCAAGGATATATGTAATACTTATTACTCAACCACCACTCCAAAATTAGTGGTGACTTGAGTTTCCTACTATGACTCCACTTTAGTTCTCTCATCAAATTTGTTCAATTCTTAAACTCCACCTTGATCACCTTGGCTTGGTGATTAGGTGATGGTATTTTCAATAAATGTCTATGTATCTGATGAGACTGATTACTTCTCCTAAGGGACCTAAGATTGAGTGTCCACCTCAACTATAACCCATAAAACATCATCAAAATACAAAGCATCATTTAAGGTTACAATCTCTTCCTCATTACCTTTACTCTCTAATATTGAGGTACCCTCCTCTGTAAATAAGCCCATATCTGGGGCCTTCACTAGGGTCTAGGATCTTTCCCACAAAATTATTTACCCAATTTTTACTTATAGAGGAGTGAATGCATGTTATCACCTTGGTAATGGGCCTACCTTCATCTAAATCTTCATCATCACTCATATCCCTCAAATTCTGGGCATATGAGGACTGATCCTCTTTCCTCTTTATAAGGAGTTCCTTAGAAGGTAGGTCCTTGAACACAACCTCTTCCCTCTTCATAGGAAATCCACTTAGATGTTGTAGAGCCCTCTTAATTCTCTTTTGTTTGGCCTTTTCTCCTTCATCCTCACATCCTCTCTTCGTTGAATATATATTTGGGGGAGGGGAATTTACTAGTTGTTGTGTTGGTGGAGTAGGTGGAATAGTAGATGGATTGGCTATTGGGATGGTTGCTAGAATGGTTGGAATTATTAGGGCTCCCTCTTCCAAAATGTATATAGGGGTGGCACTAGACAATGTAACCTCCCTAGTAGCAATCTTGTCCCAATTTTCATCCAAACTTATTTTTTAGAAGGATAGTCTAAACCTTGACTGTGATGTTGTTATTGATTCCACATCAATTAGCTTGGTGAAGTCAACATCACCAACTTGCACTTCCCCTTTCCCTTCACTACTGGTGGTGGAGATGAAATATTATCATTGTATTTTGAGAGGAAAAGTTTTATCTTTAAAACTTATTTGAGCTCTTGGAGGGTAGGGGTATCATAAGCATGAAGATCAACCCCATGTTCCTTCAACCACATAAAGTTTATTCTCATAATTACAAAGGCTCTCTAATAGATAGAATAATTCTCTTCAATTTTGAATTCCACTTGTGAGATGGTTTGGGCTTCAGTATTGGTTTCATTAAATATTATAGACAGTGTCTTCTTATCATCCACCATGTCCTTGGGGATGGAAGAAATATTATAAGCAATAACCTCCTCCATTGTTAGCCTCATATAGTCTAATTTTTTGACATCCTCCTTGGTGGTGTAGTCAAACCAAATATATTCATAATGTGATTAATTTAGATTCACATTAGTCACTATGTTCACCAATCATCTGATATCATAGTTTGTCTTGGGTAGCATCTTATCAATCACATACTAGACCATTTCTTGTTCTAATCCCTTCACTTTAGTAACTAAAGGGCATGAATAGTACCTAAATTGAAGCAAAAATTTAAAGGGATTGTTCACCTTATTTACAACTATCATCTCATGTTGGGGTACCATCTACCAGCTTAACACCATCACTACTAACTTATCATCAAGGTATCTTGGTAATTTGCATAGACACCTTGAGTAACCACTTATTCTAATGTAGGTAATTATCCCAAATTGAATATAAGAGGTTCCATACTTCTCAATTATTTATTTGTATACCTTAAAATTTTTATTTAGGCTTCTCAAAGGAAAGAAAACACTCATCATAGTGTTTAATAGGTAATTCTAAACCTTGCAAAAATTCTTCTTTAAGCCATCCATAGTGATTTATAGATATATCTCATAAATTCTCATCCTATTAAAGTTCTTGGTGAGCATCTAGACTATCCTATTATGCACCAAGATATATATTTATTAAGAGGACATATAAAATGTACCTATGAATGCCTCTTTTGAAATCATTATAGCCTAGAGCTACATCATCTACCTGTGTAGATTGTCACTTAGAATGGTGGCCTAGTTTAGCTTCTTCTATTTCTCCAACATGTAGATTAAGATTAAGAACATCCAAGGCTCAAATTCATCTATAGTGGCATCCCATAAATCTTGGTGGCCATGGATATGATGTACTAGGGAAATTCATTAAATTCCACTAGTTTTTGAATTTTAGACATTCTAGAGACCTTTTTCCTTCTCTTAGCTAGCCAATACGACTTGATAATTTCCCAAATTGCTTTAACATTTTGTCTATGTACTCATGGAATTACTCTATAGAGAGTGTAATAATTTTGGATATGGAGGAATTATAAGCATGGTGTTTAGGGCCCTAGGGGTGAAAGATAAAATAACTAATTGGCTACCATTGATGATGATCCTGATGTCTAGTTGATATACTCAAGCACATGTAATAACTAATTCTAGATGTGGGGAAACCAAGTGGAATGATACCAAAGGGGAAATTTAACTCATGCCAACATTAGAAACTACTAAAAGGTCATATGGATGATAAAATACATTCAATAAGGCCATAAAATCTATCCCTTGAACATTTGTATCTTTAATCCCATCTAAGATAGAGACAATGTTACTCTTCATAGAAGTCAAAGATGCACCAATTTTCCCTAACTCTTTAGTGCAATAATTTTAATTTAAAAAAACCCTTCCTCAACTAACCCTAAAAATACCTTCCAAATCCTCTCAAAGAACACAAAACAATGAGCTAAAATGACATTTACTACAAATTTAAAGGATTGCACACAATTAAAGCTAAAAATTCATGAAAATTTCACCATAATCACTCTTTCATGCTGCATGTAGCTAGGGCACACAAATATTTCAAAGGCATAAATAGAAACTCTAAATACAAAGGGTAAATGAAAATAAAGGAAAATACCTTAGTTATAATCCTTTGCATTTGGAAATTAAGGTTTCCATTAATGCTTTGAAGCATAGTAGTTATTTGCCAACTACCCTCTTTAATCACTTGAGCCTCTTTTGAAATAAGAGAGAGAAGGCAAATTTTTTTATTTTATGCTAGGAGATCCTCCTTGAAACATGTGGACCCATAAGTAGAAAACATATTATGGTACGTTTTTGAGCCCTTGGAGACTTTTTCACTTTTTCAACTATTATTTCCTTTGGTGTAGTAGTGTAATATGCCTTAATCTATTCATGGGATGTAATAATGCCATGTGTCATTACTCAACTTTAAATTCTAGGCATTCAACCCTTTGGGGACCTTTTTAACCTTGCCCACCATAGGTTAAGTGAGGTCATATTAAAAAAATGGATGAAACCTAAAATAAAATGAGGAGCTACCATGTGACATCACTTTCTTTTCAATTTTTGGCATTCAGGCCCTAGATACTTTCTTCACCTTGCCCACCAAAAGATAAGTAGGTCAATCTTCAAAAAGGGCCCAAAAATTAAAAGACCTTGAGGATATACCATGTGTCCAAATTAGATGTAAACTTTAACTCTCAACCACTTTTTACCTTTTCACTTTCCTTCTTCATATGGGGAAGGGTGTGATATCCTCTTGACCCTCGATAATAGTTATAGGAGTCCCATGAGATAACCACGTGTCCTTCATTTAGATCATCAGACAATTCCTCATCTCAATCACCAAAACATGTTGAAGGTTCAACTCATAAATTTCATCCAAGGCCCCAAAATTTCTTATTTGAACATAAGGCAACAAATATATGCACAACAAGAGGCTTGACTACATTTCCATCTTCTCACTATGAATCATCCCACCATGAAACCTTTGATCAAACCCTATAATTCCTTAAGAATTATAAAAAATGTCCTCATTTAGAAAGTGCCCTTCAAACTCTTTGCTATGGGAAAAAATTCCAAAACAAATAACCTAAAAACATTTAAAACTCAAGAGATAAGGTATGGAATTCTCTTAGAACCTTTGGAGTGGATAAAATGTTCGATGAAAATAAGTATTTAGATATTTTATCTAAGATAAGAATCTCAAAGACATATTTATATTCAACATTGTATTCATGAAAAAAGACCTGAAAGGTTGAAGGGATGGAACATTTTCACCTAGTAAAATCAAGTCAAAAAACTTGGTAAATTATGAACATGAACTCAACTTCTCAAAGGAATATATAGAGACATGATTGGGGCTAGTGACTTAAAAATTGATACTTAGCTAGTTTAGACTTGGGTGTTTTACTGACAAGGGCCTAAATTCTGTAGTGAAATTTTGGGTACTAACACATGCTCTTTCTTGGGGATGGGTACCCTTAGTGGGTACATAGAGAATACTAAACTAGATGTCTATCCATTAGGCCACAGAGTCAACAAATTTTATAACAAAGGTAAGGAAAAACACACCATGGGTGACCAAAGTTATAATGAGGCATACAAAGATAATAAAGAAGGAAAGGAAAAGACATAAATTGTACAAACATAAACCAAATTAGGACCACAAAACACAAATGGACTATACAACATGTACATATTTACATAAGCTAGCATGGACTCAATCTACAAAATACTTGAGGTATTAGCCATTAATTGGTAGCTCTAATATTTTTGCATCAATATTTATTAGATAAAATGTATGGTTCCCTATCTAATAATCAGTGGTGTAGGGACACATCCATAGGGAATCAAATTTACCTTATTTTCCTTTGTCTTCATGTTTACTATCCTAGAAGAGGACCAAATCACCAATTTGAAAGGCTTTTGGGGAGACCTTATTATCAAAAATCCTTTTGAGCCTCTCCTCAAAATCTGAATTATTTTCATGAGCTTGTCTAAAAGATTCATCAAGCTCTATGATATGGTTTATTCTTTCTTCATAGTGGCTTATTTCTTCTTCATCCTCAACCATCTATTACATGAATTGGTAAGTGGATAACTATGGGTCAAGAGGTAATCTAGCTTGACCTCCATAAAAAATCTCAAATGGGCTTCTTATATTAGACCTTTTAGGAGTCAACCTATTAGCCTAGACATCAAAATTTGACTTCTCACCCCATTTCATTTTATTGGCATTCAGGGTCCTTTTGATAATTTTCAATAGATTCTTATTACTAGAGTCAGCCTACTGATTTCTTTATAGATTGTGATTAGAGGAATATTATAGATCAATCTCATAATATTCACATAATTCAACTAATTATTTATCTCTAAACCACATGGAATTGACACAATTTTTTTTAACTACCACTCCAAATTGATAAATCACATTATTCAAAAGGAAGTCAATGACAACCTGGTGGGTTGATTTTTTGGTAAGGATTGCTTTAACCCATTTTTTGAAATAATTAGTGGCCACTAAGATCCATTTGTGACCAGCACTTAAAGCATCTAATATTTCACCCATGTAGTCCATTCCCCACTACCTAAAAGTTCCCTTAATATAAATTGGTTGTAGGGGAAGTGATATGGATGATTTCATTCTCCTAGAAAATCACTACCACTCATCACATCTTGTTAACATGGTAGAAACATCTTTGAATAATATAGGCCATAAATACCTGACCCTCATAATCTTAGGTGTAGTGACTTTAAAATAAAATTGACCACCACACACACCACTATGAAACTCTACAACTAGTGAATAAATATCACTTTCCACTAAGCATCTCAAGAGGACACCATCTAGGTTCCTCCAAGATAGATCATCTTACAACAGAAGATAATTTTGGGATACTAACTTCAAGGTCCTCCTTTGATTTTTGTCTAAATGGGGATGATAATTTAGAGTCATCAAATAATAGATTATATATTTTTACCATGGATATTGGTTTTGCTTTGATTCAAGGCTACCAATAACCCATTATACATTATTCACTTCTACACCCTATAAGTTGGTTTCAATCATCAACTTGGTGAGACCCATGCCCCTGACCAACTTAGCATTTTGTATCTCTAGGTCATATTATTGAATTTTGTTGACCCATCGACATCTTTTTTTAATTAGTTTCATTTTGAGTTAATATATCCTTCGCCATTATGTGAGGAACATAGGCCATGATCATTGAACTCAAAATGTAGGATCTAAACTATTTGATAGCCTTTAAGAGGGCAAAATCTTGTTTTTCCATTTTGGTATGTTTTAGTTCAAATCCTTACAATTCCTTATTGAAAAAGGAAATTGGTTTCTCATGACTTTCATCATTATTTTATAGTAGTACTATAGAAATAGTATGTTTGGAGGAAAATATAAAGATTTAGAAATCATTTCTATAATCAAGACTAACAAGCATTAGGGTAGTTTTCAAAGCTACATTGATGTCCTAAAATGATTGGGTATCCTTCTCCTCTCATTTTATAGTTTGATCCTTCTTCAACATTGAAGTGATGGGTAGAGTAATCTCTATAAAATTAGAAACAAACCTTATAAAAAAATTAATTTAGCAAAAGAAAGATTGGATACTTTTCTTTGTCTTTGGGATGGGTACCTTGTCAATGGCCTCTACACTTTTAGGATCTATCATCACACCTTGCTGAGACATAATGTTCCTAAGCAGATTTGCCTTGTGTACTACATAGTGGTACTTCTTAGGGTTGAGGGAGATTCTAAACTCCTTGCATCTAATAAGTATTTTTTCCAAATGCACCAAGTAGTCAACTATTTTCTTAGAGTACACTATAACATCATCCTAATAATCAATAATTAACTAGTTTATTAACCTAGTGAAAGATAAATACATTACTTTTTATAAGGTTGCACATGTATTAATTAAGCCAAAAGGCATTTAGACATACACATAGGTACCCCATGGGGTGGTGAAAGCAATATTAGACCATTAAGACTCCTTCACTACCACTTGGTTTTAACTAAAAAAACCATCCAGTGTTGACAATAGCTTAAAACTAGTAACATCTTAAAGCATGTTGTCCATGTTAGGTAGTGGATAATTATCCTTTAGAGAATCCTTGTTCAAGTTTATATAATCAACATAGAGCCAAATGTCTCTATTCTTCTTTCTGATAAGGACTATATTGGCCAACCATGATGAATACTTGATGGGTTGAATGATCCCATCATCCCTTAATTTCTTTAATTCTTCTTGCATCTTGGTGGCCAAGATGGGATTGATATGTCACTATTTTTGGTATAATGTTTTATATTAGGTTAGATGGGAATAACATGCTAGAATAAGTCCTTTATACAATCCTTTATCTCTAAATATGACCATGCTAAATAGTCTTAGTACTTTATCAAAATCTTGATAAATGTTTCCTTCTCCTTCTTGCTCAGGTGAGTACCAAGCTAAATATTCCTTGGATTTTTCTCTATCCTAGTTTTAATCTCAATCAAATCCTTTGATATAGAAATATTTATATATTTAATCTATTAGCTCCATCAAAGGATGTTTCAAGACTAACAAATCCTCTAGGGATAGTATTAGTCTTTAATTGGATAATGTTTTTCCATATAAGGTTTATTTTCCATCATAGACCTGTATCATGGACTCCAAGTCTATAATGGTTCCTTAAAACTCATTTATACAACACAAAAACCTTATTATTGTATCATAATTATCAAATACTTACCAATGATCAATTTTTTTAGGATAGAAGGCCTTACCAACACCTCAACCTCGTATTCACAGAAAGGAGTTCTATGTTCAACCTTAAACTGTATAACCCTCTTTACAAGAATATATACCACTTGATTAAGAGATTAGGTGTGATACTTAATATTAAAATCATTTAACCATTCCAAGTAGTCCCATACAACATTATGGTACTACTTCAATCTTTTTTACTGCATGGTGTAAACATCTTGGACTTACTTCACCACTAATTCTGAATCACCCTTAACTAACAACCTTATAAGTCCATATTCATGGGTGATATAGAGGTAAATTAAGAGTGATTCATATTCTAAAATATTCTTAGTGCACTCAAAATATAAGTGGAAGTAGTATCTATAAGCTTGGCCATTAGGGGCATAAAAGACAACCCCAACTACATTTTCAATACTTGAACATGCTCCATCAAAATTCATGGTCCATATGGAGTCTTCATTATAAATATCATATTTATAAGGTAATTACAGGTACTTAAAACTCCCCATAAAATTTATAATGCCTGTATCCACATACAACACTTCATTCAACTAGTATTTGGGATGTTCTAGGACATGAAGCATTTACATCTTCTAGTTTAGGTGAACCATCTTCCCATATAGAGGTATAGTGGAATAATACAATTCCATTTGAACACTACCACCAATATTATTATCCCATTTTATAGACAACAACATACCCCACTTTGGTGGATAGTCTACAACAACAATGTCCATACTCAAGAACTTATCAAGGTATTGTGCAAGTTACACCACTAGTCCTTTAACCACACCAATAATAGGTACTTCTATATAATCCATGGTGAATTATCATCCATATATTTTAGTTATCCTTATACAAAGTTCATTTAACATAGCTAGTAGCATATTGTTACAAGATGCACTAAAGTTAAACATGAAGTTATGGAAAATTAATTTATTAATAAATAGGGTGGTATAGAATGGGTCAACATCCATCTGAATCTTTACCAATATTTATCCCAAATACATCTCTAGGTGATTTTAAAGGGATTTTTAGGTGTTCTCAATTTTTTAAGGGAAAGCAAGAGAAGTCTCAGCTTCAACAATCTTATTGGCACTAAATTTCTTGATGAATCCCAAATACTTGAAAGTTATTTTCCTATGATCTAGAATTCTAAGTAATTCCACAAAGGGCACTATTAATTTTAGTTAAATCAATACATGGTCCATGTTAAAAATGCTATATTTGGGCAAAAGAGTGTTAGTAGGTAGACTAGTGACACTTTAATTTGGGATACACCCCTCAAGAGTCAGAAGGAGAGAAGTAGGTAAACCCACATTCTTAACTTCACTTTTTAAGGGAGGCTTCCTACATTCATAATTATTGATAATATTAGATAATATAGGAATTATATTCTTGGCTTTGGTACCTTTTATCTTAGCATTATAAGGTGTAAAACTAGGCTTAGTGGAATTTTGGACCTCCTTACTCGTTTTGGCCTCTTCTTTAGGGGAAGCAGAGTCTTTATCTTTTAGAGGAGTATTTTGATATTTACCTCTCAAATTGTACTCCTCTTGGGAAATTACTACATGGATAATCAATTATTGATACTCAACTGATGGAGGTGAATCTCCATACTTTTTTTTCATCATTGATCTTAAAAATTCAATATCATGAATAGGCAACTCATATTCATGCATCATGTTTATTTCATAGATGAAATGTTGGGTTAGGACCCTTACCTTTTCACATGCTCTCCAAAATTTTTGAGCAGTGGTAACACTCATCAACTCTATAGATGGAGAGGTAACCATTACATCTGGTTTAGAAATTTATAAAGTAAAACATTCATAATCTAGTGTTTTTACACAATCAAGAATAGTTGAAGCATTCATAGCTTCTTCTTGGAAAGTGTAAATTTCCATTTCTTGGAAATCAACAATGTAAATATTATCTTTGTTAGATGCCAATTCAAATCCTTCTACATCTTGACTATCATCATTAGCTATGTTACATGGGGGATGAGGGAGGAAGCAATTATCACACTAGTCGATATCAAAATTGACTTCATTGACCTTTATAGATAAAATATCTAGTACTTCCCTTCCACCTCCCTAGTTCTAGTTTATTTCATGTTTGTCATCCCTTGCTAGCCCCTTTCCTTTGTCATTATTCCTAACTTGGAAATATGTCCTACCTTAACCTTAATCTTGAGGATGATTTCTTTCCTCCCTCTTGAGATCCCTCCTATAATCATGGTTATAACCTTGAGATAACCCCTTCTCTACTCTAGCCAACTTGTAAGATATTTATTTCACAATAGTGGTTATAGTCTTCATAGTTTCCTCTAGATCTACACTCTTGTGGGAGGATTGAGGCTTCTCTAGGTTCACTAGCTTAACATCATCCCTCTTATTTAAAGGCTTACCCATATCTTTGATGTTGTTCTCTATTTGGATAGTGAAATTAAATTCTATCATCAATTTTTTGGGAGCCTTGTCTATGAGATAATAGGTTTATTATCAAATAAATAATAATACTTAATCAAAGAGGTAGCACCACTGGGCTTAATGTCCTCTAGCAACCTTCTCAATACTTTACTGAATCCAGAATTAAAATCCTTGACACACTCATTAGAATTTTTATTGAGGTTTTCAAATTTAGAAAGGAAGAATTTGGGATCAATGTTATCACCTAATTGCATATTAAATGCCTCAATCATGCCTTGCCATGTGTTTATGGATCCATCAAGGAGGGATTTGAACCACTCTCAGGCCTCTTCCTCAAGTGTGTTTTAAAATATCTTTATGCACACATCTTATAAATCAATTTCAAAATCTTTAATAACATTAAACAAGGCTTTCAAATGTTCTTCCCTAGACACAACATTGTTCCCTTGAAACATAGGCAAATTGTTCCTTACTTTAATAGGAATTTCATTAGGTAAACTAGGCATACCATTGAAGTTAATAGGTGTAAGCCTTGAGATTACAAATGGTTTGAATCTATTAGCCAAAACTTGATCTTATTCTCCATTATTATCATTGTCTTCATTAAATATACCCCTACTCATATCATGGTCACCCATATATAAATCTAAAGATGAATATGAATTGAGGGATGACTAAGAATGAGTATTATGAGGAGGGATTGGAGGAGGAGAAATAAAATTAATCCTTAATGGACAAGTAGGAGGAGAAAGGATTCTTTGGGGAGAAGAAACTTGAATTACATGGAACTCAAATTTCTTTAAGGTGCTTTGATATCCCTCAACCAAATGGATATTTGAGAAAATGGGGTAAAAACTGATCAGGTTTTACTTGATTGCTTGAGATTTGGTCTACAATAGGCTTTCACATTGTCTCCTTTTGGAGGGATCTTTTAACTCAAGGATATCTCTTTAGATGAATCTTTCTAAAAGGAAGACCTAATACACTCTAGATTTGTAAATCTAAAGGAAACTCTTCAAGATAGATAAGAGTATATATAGTAGGCACTGATATTTTAACTTGATGTAATAAAGTCACCACTAAAAGAAAAACTTCTAAACTAGAATAAATATAACTACACATATAAATTGATAGAATGCAAACCTTTAGACACTAAAAACAACTCCAAGAACATTGTAAAGCTTCTCACAGCATGGGGGTGAACATCCTCAGTGGAGTCACAAAGAAAATATGTAAAGAAGTTAACAAACCAAAGATCAAGATGTCAATGTAGTAACAACAAAGAACATAATAAACAAAATAATTATAAATTTTTACAAGTATTCCTATTATCAAGGGTGGCATGAGTTTTCCTTGATAATGGTGCCAAAAAGATGTTGGTTCCAAGTTATGCACCTTTGTCACGTATCCTTGAACACTTGAAAAGAGTGGCAAGCAAAGATGGAAAACTTTCTTAATATGTCATTGTATCTGAGGAAGGGTTTGACATCATGACTAGACCAAATGTAGAAAATGATTGGGAGGCACCTACAAATGGTATGATTAGTTCCCTGTTACTTCTGGATCTACCTAAAGTAAGGTGAAAGGACCTAAGGGGTAGCTTCACTCACATAAAGGGATTATATGATTCAATCTTCATGGGGATTGTTCGCATAAGGGAATAAAAATATGACTGGAACACAACCAAGCTTGCTCAATCCCCCTATCAAGGGTTGTCACACGAAGTGAGAAAATGTTCTAGGCTAGACACAAGCTAGTAGAGATAGATGTGGACATGATTGCAACTTCCATTCTAAATAATCTTTGACTATAGAGGGATAAATAAGATATTTCAATGTTTATCTTTAATGAATAAAATGCAAACTCATACTAAGTATATAATATTTATGCACTCATAGGAAAATAACACTTTGTATGTGTAGAGGATGTGTTATATGCAAGGTAAAATTAGTTAGGACAAAATTATCAACTAATAGAGATTAAATTGGAGGGTTAACAAATTAACACAAATAAGTTTAAATAAACTACTATGTCATCTTTACCATAAAATGTATCACAAATCTAAAACAAACAAAATTAAGATCATGCACAAATGATATCCTTCAAAAACCGCTTCTAATTGAATCCATAAGCCCAAGACTACCCTTAAAAAGGCTATCAACATCCTATTCCCAAATCTCAAAGTAGACAAGATTTTATAATCTAGATATATACTCTAATTGACTAATATAAAGATGAATACATCTGATCACCAATCAACTAAGCATGTAAAACATGGCATTATACTTCAACAATGGAAAAAGAATGAAAACCATGAGCAGATTTCATGTATCAATTGAAATGGAAATGAGTACAATGTGTATTGAACAAAATAATATATTAACATTGTGCAATAAAATATTGTGACAAGGGAGACATGTATAATTCTCTCAAAACCATCCAATGATTTTACATCAAAAATCAATTTAGCAATAGAAGTATTACACAGTGAGAACTCTTTGATACTATAACTCTTGAATCAAAAATTTAACCAACCTATGTAAAGGGACATACCCCCTTTACTTATACAATTGACTTAATCCTAGCATATTCCTGAAGCTGCTCTAGCTGGAATATTTCTTGATGGGCCTGTAGTCTATTAGACCTTGTAACAAACATGATTCCTTAGATTATGCTCATGCTCCTATGATGATGGCAAGCTTGGTACTCCACTAAAGCAAAATATTTTGAGTTATCCACATGGAGGATGATTCTATAAGGGATAAAATAAACCTTTGTCCTCTTGCATAAGAAATAAAAACATCCCTTTCTTATGCACATGATTACACAAAAACTACCCTGAAAGGGTTGTGCCATCATCCACTAATGTAAAATGGTTTCATAGTGGGATATGAGAAAATAAAAAGGAAGAGAAGAGAAAAGAGAAGTGGTGCCAACTCAAAATAAATTAAAATATCTGATTATGTCCTGGAGTCAATCTGAACAACAAAATCCTTCACCAGCTTATTCTTGTACCTAGTATATTCTTTGATCATGGGGGAAAGACTCCCTTGGTCTGATATTACTTGATATTTTAATTTAAATCTATACTCAAGCTAGGTAGTAATCCTCTAAAACATGGTTATCTTTCATCTAATGAGTTCTTTGAGATGGTCACAAGATTTATCAAGTGACACTAGTTGTTTTATCTTATCAATGTCAAAAGACTCTTATGATGCATCAATGAGGTTTTTTAGAGTAACACATACTAGCTCTTCCCCTAGATCATCTACACCATTAAGTCTT
The DNA here is from genome assembly GCA_037957365.1 of Torreya grandis. Lineage (NCBI taxonomy): Eukaryota > Viridiplantae > Streptophyta > Pinopsida > Cupressales > Taxaceae > Torreya > Torreya grandis. The sequence continues at coordinate 3,333,486 of JARHVA010001009.1, read as the reverse complement.
AACATTTTTATTATCAAAACATCTATCTCTTTTGTTTTAGTCTTGAGAGATTGCTCTTCTCCTTTTAAATGAAATATTCCATCTTTGAGCATCATCAAATGATGCTTGCTTGCCAGTTGACATTCCTTGGGCCTTTTGTGATCATTTGGAACAATGATATTTTATGAAATCAAAGTGTTTGTTCCTATTTTATAGACCTCATCTATATTTCACTAGATTTCTTCCCACTTCTTGATATCCACCTCACATAAAAACGTCTGGGCATCACACTCCCTTTTATTGTCCACTATGTTATTCAAGCATTTAAATGCTGAGTGGATTATTTCTTTTCCCCTAGTTCCCAAATATTCTTTCCATTATTCTATTTCTCATCCTTTAGTTTTCAAATAATCAATCTAACTAGATTTAAATGATGAAAATAAAGAGATGGAGAGAACCTAGATCCATGTAACAGTTGGAGTTACTACCTTAGGCTCACTCATTAATTTTCGGAAGTACTGGATCATAGAATGGTTTTCTACTTTAAACTCCTCCATAGCGCCTTTGTCTTTATCCATCCTATTGGCCACCATGTTATCCAAAACCTATGAGCTCTATTTTATCTCATTCCTTTATGGATCCCCTAGACTATATCTATATATAGTGTAACTCTCAAGGGGAGAGTCCTTCTTCAATATACCTAGCAGAGGAATGGATATCTCCACATTCCTTTCTCCTAAAATAGTGAAGGTGGTCCTACAATGTGTTATAGACTTTTTAGGGGGCTTGGAATTATGTGTTAGAGTGATCTTCATTACATATATATCTTAATTTTTTCCTCATAATGTCACTTTTCTATTTGACCTATTCTTTAACCCATAAAAGGGGTCTAGTTTGGAATCCCATTAATGTAGTGGACATTGATGCTAGCCTCAAGATAGTAAAATTTGGTGTCATCATCGTACTTGATGTAAGGAGTTCCATAGGAATAGGTTGTGGGCTCAACATAAATCACTTAATCTCTTCATCACTCTCTTGTTCCTTGCTACCTTTATCTACTCCATATTCCCTTTCTAGGTTTGGCTCTATCTACTTCAAAAATTCAAACTCTGACCTAAGTTGATGAGACCGCTTGAGCAAATTTTCAATTGAACTCCCTTTTTCAACTAACTAAAAATAAGGTTATATATGCCCTTCACCTTCTTTATTTTCTAGAGCCTTAGGAATGGATGAGGCTATGGTGATATCCTTACTACCTTTACATAACTCTTCACCAATGATGGCCTCGAGACTTTTATTTTGGGTTAGGTCATGAACCTTTATGTGAGGAAGGAGACTTCATGGTACTTCAATTGAAGAAAAACTTTTATAAGTACCTTCCTTAGCATTTTTATTCAAGTTATTTCATTATTTATTTATTTTTGTATGGGTGGGGTATCTGTTTACAAGTTTTCTCCCCCACTTTCCTCCATACTTGCCTTCTCCTCCGATGCTAAACTTGATACCTTTATAAGGGAAGGGACATTGTGAGGTACCTTGAGGGATGATTGTAATCCTTGTTTATCAACCACCACTCTATAATCAGTAGTGATTTGAGTTTCTCACTTTATCTCCACTTTAGCTCTCTCATCAAATTTGTTTAATTCTTCAACTCCACCTTGATCACCTTGGCCTGTTGATTAGGTGATAACATTTTCAACAAATGTCTCTATATCTAATGAGATTGATCCCTTCTCCTAAGGGGCATAAACTTACATGGCCACCTCAACCCTAACCTATATAACATCATCAAAAGATAATGGATCATTTGAGGTTATAATGTCTTCCTTGTTACCTTTACTCTCTACTATTGATGGACCCTTCTCTATAAATAATCCCATCATCAAGGCCTTAAATAAGGTATGGGGTCTTTCCCTTGGAGTTATTTACCCATTTTTTACTTGTGGAGGAGTGAATGCATGTTGCTTCTTCATCACCTTGGCAATTGACCTACATTTATCTAAGTCTTCATCATCATTCATATCCCTCAACTTTTGGGCATATGAGGAATGATCCTCTTCCCTCTTTACAAGGAGTTCCTTAGAAGGTGGCCCTTGAGCACAACTTCCTTCCTCTTCATAGGAAATCCACTTGGAGGTTGTAGATCCCTCTTAATTCTCTTTTTCTTTGGTTTCTCTCCTTCATCCTCATCTGCTCTCTTCCTTGAATATATATTTGGGGGAGGGGAAATTGTTGGTTGTTATGATGGTGGAGTAGGTGGAACAATAGTTGGATTGGCCATTGGGATGGCTACTAGAATGGATAACATTGTTGGAGATCCCTCTAATGAAATGGATATGTGGGTGGCATTAGCCAATATAACCTCCCTAGTAACAATATTTCCTTAATTTTATTCCAAACTTGTTATTTTTGAGAAGGATAGTCTATCCTTATACTATGATGCCATTATTGATTCCACATCAATTGGCTTGGTGAAGTCAACATCACCCAGCTTACGTTTCCCCTTACCCTTCATTATTGGTGGTGGAGTTGAAGGATCATTTTTGTATTCTAGAAAGAAACCTTTTAGCTCCTAAGTTTGTCTAAGCTCTTAGAGGGTAGGGGTATTATAAGCACCAATATCAACCCCATGTTCCTTCAACCACTTAATGGTTCTTCTCATAATTACAAAGGCTCTCCAAGGATAGAATAATTCTCTTTAACATTTAAGTCCACTTATGAGATGTATTGGGATTCAATATTGGTTTTATTATATACTATAGATAGTGTCTTCTTATCATCCACCATGTCCTTAGGGATGGGAATGATATTATAAGCAATAACCAACTACATTATCAGCCTCATATAGTCCAATTTTTTTACATTCTTCTTGATAGTGTAATTAGACTAGATATCTTCATAATGTGATTGATGTATAATCGCATTGGTCATTATGCTTACAAACCATCTGATATCATAGTTGGGTTTGGGTAGCATCTTATCAATCATATACTAGCCCATTTCTTGTTCTAATCCCTCCACTTTAGTAACTAAAGGGCATGAATAGTACCCAATTTAAACAAACAATTTAAAGGTATTATTCACATTATTTGCATATATCATCTCATGTGGGGGCACCATATATTGACTCAAGTTCACAACTGCTAACTTATCATCTAGGTATCTTGGTAATTTTCATGAACACCCTAAGTAACCACTTTTTTGATGTAGGTAAATGTCCTAAATTGAATAAAAGAGGCACCATAATTCTCAATTATTTACTTGGACACCTTGGAAATTATATTGAGTCTTCTCAAAGGAAATAAAACACTCATCATAGTGTTGAAGAAGCAATTGTAAACCCTACAAAAATTATTCTTGAAGCCATCCATAGTGATTTCTAGATATATCTCTTGAATTATCATCCCATTGGGGTTCCTGGTGAGCCCTTGGAATGTCCTATTGTGCACTAGGTTTTACATTAAGAGGACATATAAAATGTACTTGTGAATGCCTCTTTTGAAAGAATTATTTCCTATAGATACATCATCTACTTATGTAGATTGTTTCTTTGAATGGTGGCCTAATCTAGCTTCTTAATTTTTTCTAAAATGAAGATTAGGATTAAGAACATCTAGGGCTCAAACTTATCCATGATGGGAATCCCATAAATCTTGTTAGCCATGGTGATGATGTACTAGTGAAATTCATTAAATTTCACTAGTTTTAGAGTTTTGTACATTTTAGAGACCTTTTACCTTCTCTTGGTTAGCTAACAAGAGTTGACAATGTCCAAAATTTATTTATAATTTTTCTCTACATACTCCTAGCATTCCTCTTGAGAGAGTGTAATAATTTTATGATGGAAAGGAATTCTAAGGATGGTGTTGAGAGCCATTGGGGTGAAAGAGAAAACAACTAACTAGCTACCATTGATGATGGTCCTAGTGTCTAGTTGATATACTTGAGCACATGAAATAACCAATTATTTGTATGAGGAAACCAAGGGGAATGTTTTTTTTGGGGAAATATAACTCATTACAACATTAAAAACTATTATAAGGGGGTCTGACCACTGTAAGACATTCAATAAGTCCAAAAAATCTATCCCTTGAACATTTATATCTTTAATCCCATCTAAGATAGAGAAAATGTTTTTCTTCATAGAGGTCAAAGATTCCACCATTTTTTCCTAACTCTCTAGTGAAGTAATTTGATTCTAAACAAACCCTTCACTCAAAAAAACCTATAAATACATTCTAATTCCTCTCTAAGAACACAACATAAGTAACTAAAAGAAAACTTACTGCTAATATGGATGGTTGCATATAATTAAAGATAAAAATCTATGAAGAATTAATTTTAATCACTCTTTCACACTATACATATCTAGGGAACACAAATATCTCAAAATCATAAATATAAACTTTGAATACAAAGGGTAAATGAAAATAAAGGCAAATTCCTTAGTTATAATCCTTTATATTTTGAAATTAGGGTTACCATTAATGATTTAAATCATAATGGCTATTTCCCAACTACCATCTTTAATCACTTGAGCCTCTTTTGAAATAAGAGATAAGATAAAAATGTTTCATTTATGCCAAGCAATCCTCCTTACAACATGTGGACCCATAAGAGTGCAAAACACATTATGGTACATTTTTTGGCCTTCAGTGTCTTTTACAATTTTTCATATATTATTTCCTATGGTGTTATGATGTAATATTCCTTGAACTCCACATGGGATATAATAACACCAAATGTCATTATTCAACTTTAAAATCTAGGCATTTAGGCCTTCAAGGGCCTTCAAGGGCCTTCTAAACCTTGCCCACCATAAGGTAAGTGAGGCAGTCTTCAAAAAAGGGACCAAAACCTAAGAAACCTTGAGGAGATACCATGTGGAATATATTTCTTTACAAGTTCAATAATTTAGGCCTTGGAGAATTTCTTCACCTTTCCCACCAAAAATTAAGTCGGGCAATCTTTAAAAAGGGCCCAAAACTTAAAAGACCCCGAGGAGCTGCCATGTGTCCAAATTTGATGTAAAATTAGACTCTTGGCCACTTTTTACCTTTGTAATTTCCTTATTGATATGGGGAAGGGTACAAGTTCCTCTCAAAACCTAAAAATAGTTATAGGATTCCCTTGAGATAACCATGTGTCCTTCTTTTGGCTCATCAGGAAACTCCTCACCTCAGTCACTAAAATATGTTGAAGGTGTAACTCAATAATTTCATCTAGGGCCCCAAAATTTATTCTTCTAACATAAGGAAACAAATTTATGCATATAAATAGGATTGGATAAATTTCCATCTTCTCACTATGAATCATATCACCATGAAACCTTTGGTCGAACATTACAATTCCTTTAGAACTATCAATAGTGTCCTCCATCTTTAAAAAGTGCCTTTCGAACTCTTTGTTGTGGGAAAAAAGTCTAAAATAAATAACCCAAAAAAATTTAAGCCCTAAGAGATAAGGTATGGATTTATTTTGGAACTTTTGGAGTAGACAAAATGTCTGATGAAAATAAGTCTTCAGAGCTTTTATCCTAGATAAGAATCTTGAAGACCTAGTTCCATCAGGGATTATGTTCATGCAAATGGCTTGAAAGGGCAAAGGGGTAGAATGGTTTCACCTAGAAAAATTAAGACAAAAGATTTGTAAAATTATGAACATGAACTTGACTTCTCTAAGGAATATATAGAGACAAAACTGGGGCTAGTGACTTAAACATTGATACTCACCCAATTTGGACTTGGGCATTTTATTGACAAAGATCCAATTACTCCAATGTAATTTTGGGAACTAATAACTACCATAGAATTTTATTTAACATTTTAATGCTGAATTCACTATTTCATGTTCCAATAATATATACCACAACTTTCAATCCTTAATCACACTTGTATGGATGTTCTCATAACCTTTGCATGTCATGACTGAGATTGAAGATAAGTTGGGAGCTAACTGCATATCTCATTGAAATATCACTTCAATGATGCTCACTTTGGAGATTTAAATTTTTTAAAGTAAATATATTTCCATGAACATTTAAAATATTTAAATACCATGTTACATCTTATTAAATCCCTTATAGAAAAATAGGCTTTCTACAAATGGTGGAGTTTGAATACAAGTTTAATATCAACACCTTCCTACAAAGTGATTTGTTTGAGATATAAAAACAAATTAAAACACTAAAACAAGAATTTATATCATTTTAGGAGAGATAAAAAATCATTTGGAATGAACTGCAACAACTGGGTTGCATGAAACTATCTATACAAAATCAAAACTTATAGGGTGAAAGAAATAGTTAGTAGAAAAACATAGTCAACTTGTTAGATATGATTAATAAATAAAATTTGACTAATATTTTAAATATTTTTATGTAAATTTATCTCTCTAAATTTAATTTCACCCCCTCAAGGTGTTTGGTCTGAAACATCTCCAACTATCTGTACCAAGCAAAAACCTATTGACTGGTTTTATGTGTCTAAGAGGGTAAAGAAGGAGCATAATGGTTTTAGCTCAAATTTGGAACTTAAAAAAAATTAAAATGTGTAAATTAGTTTTAGGAAATTAAATATCCATTTCACAACATTCTCCCATGTGTCATTCTCTCTCATGGGTCACATAAGTGGTAAATTCTTCACTTTTCAGTTAGTTTCTTGATTTTTAGTTAGATAACCTACAAGTTTCAAATGGGACTAACATTCCTAAGATGGAATATAACTTATTATGATTTTTAAAGGATATTAGGAAACTTGGACACCTTGAAAACTATTCCACTTGCATTTATGACCCCTAAATGGCTCTTAAATGATTCAAAATGACATATAGATTAATTAGACCATGATCAAGGCCAAAGTGGCTTTAAATGACATCAAAATACTTATAATACACCCTATGAAAAAAAAACCCATAAAAACATATAAATATCAAGTTTTTACCTATATGGATCCTAACTTAAACCATAGGGTCAAATTTGGTTAACAAATTGGTAACTCATAGGGGTAGTATGCTTGTTATACTAAAGATCAGAAGCCTTATCCTATCCATGGGATTAGGGAGTCATGTAAATTATGAGATAAATAATAATACCTGACACTTGACCATAAGGCCTTGACCAAGACAAGACAACTAATTACCTCAACCACACAAAAAAAATGACACACACAAAGCAAAGCAAACACACTAGCAAGACACACACATGTTTTCAAATCACTTAGGGAAAATAGAAAATAAAAAAATATGCACAATAAGAAATTAAGCATACTTCCTTTCTAGGATCAAAAGGAAATTTCCTTGAATCTTCTTTTTCATGATATCAACCATAGTGCCAATCATTTTTCTCCTTGGATTGGATGCTTGGTAGATCAGACCTATTTTGTGGCACTTCACTTGATCTACTCTCAAGTGGATCATCTTTAAATAGGTATCCAATTTAAATGTATTCCCATTGAATTTTTATAAATACCTCATACTACTTCCCACTCTTCATCTCATGAACAACTTTTATCTTCTTGGTAGGCATGGCTTCAAGAGGAGTAGTTATTTATTGGAACATTGAGGCCAATAGAAGCTTGTTTTATCCTTAAAAATTTGATGTGTTTCTCCCAACTAGTTGAGAGGATGATAACCCATTTTGATTATCTCAAACATATCATCATGGGATTCATATTCCTCTTAAAAATAAAATTTTGAAAATTTGCTTCTTCTTTACATACGCACTTGAGTGTCAAAGTTGCCTTCTCCATTTTTAATTAGATCATAGCCTCCTTGAAGAGGAGTATAACCTGCTTGAATGTGTTCAAAAAACTCATCTAAAGGATAATTAGAGACTTTTTCTTATCCATATATGATTTATTGGATAGTTATGGAAAAACCAATGATGATTTCTTCTTCTTTGACTCAAGGAAGACATTCTTCAACATCAACATAATCAAAATATTAAACACAAGAAATGATCTCTTCTTTAGCTTTTAGAACCTCTTGAGGGATCTCAAGTTGTATATCAACTATTATAACCTAAATTTTCTTCTCAAGGACTATAATATCTTCAATTTATTTCTCCCTCTTGGTGATGCAAATGTTAGGCATTATATAATCAGATGATCTAGTCCAATGAAGCTATCAAGGAGCTATGTTTTCTTAAAGCAAGAGTTTTGAATTATTATCAACCAAATTATCCTCTTTAGGTTCCCACACCATAGGTTCATAAATTAAAATGGTGATAGGGTGAGGATAATATGAACTAGTTGGTAGAGTTGGAACATAGAAATCAACATCAGATTGAGAATGAATTGTAGGGGATTCATTTGTGAATTCTTGAGGAAGGGGAGGTAGACCTTGGGATAAAATATCTTGATTTTAGACCTTCCATTTGAAAATAACTTCATTTAAATCTGATTTAGCTTTATAAATCTCTTAATTAAGGTTATATGGGGTGTGTTTAGGCATATGATCTTCTTTTGGCTCTAAACCTTCCATCACACCTTGACTTAATAGTTATATTATTGACTCCAAATCTTCAATTTGCTTGGTTAGGTTCTATTGAAAAATTCCCTCTTGGAGTTGATATACATCTTCATGATTATAAGGAGTATAAGAGGGATGATATGGAAAACAAGATGTATTTTGAGGAAGGGTGGGAGGGGATTGAATAGGATCAAGGTCTTTCTCTACTTCACACTATTTATCTAAGATTTTATCCCATTTATTTTCCCATAATTCCCCTACATTATTACAACTTAGTATATTAGGATTAGGAGTCTCTTATTAAGGTATTTATGTAATTTTAGGAGTGTATGAAGTGTTAAAGAAACTTGGGATCTCCTTAGGATTAGATTCTCCACCTTGTCTCCAACTTAAAATCTCATATTTAGAGGTCTCTTCTTGAGGTGGGGATGTAATTAGAGAGGGAAATGAAGGCTTAGATTCCACTTTCCTTTATAATGAGATGTATTTATTTATCTAATTATTGGATAGCTCAATATACCTACCAAGGTTTACTTTAAAAATAAGGTTTGTCTTTCTAACTCTCTCTTTTAGCTGATTACAAAAAAGATAACTTTGACAAGATTGATTGGGTTCATGAGTAAGGTTAAAGTAGAACTAATAGAAATATTTTAAAGGTGGATATGAGGGATGATATATTTTGTGAGTAAATTCCTCATGAATTATTATCTTAGCCTTTAAGAATGTAACCATGCCACACACATGTAGCATCTCACTTGTAAGTCTTTACCAATTTACTCTCTCAATCTGTGCCCACTCTCTTTTAACTAGTTCTAAATAATCTCTCACATTATGAATGAGATGACTAGGAACATCTTGACCATTTCACTTTTGTGTGTCAATATCTATCATGTACCTATCATAGCCCAAGATGTTTTGCTTGAAAGTTGAAATGGACTAATTTAAGAAGTGACTAGGTTGACTAAGAGGATCAAGATATTGAGAATGTTGGTTATAAGAGTGATACAAATAATTATAAGGTAAATAAGGGTGATATTTTAGATGGTAAGGATCATGAAAATGTTGATAAGAATCATACAAAGGATGATAGGGAATGTTATAAGCTTGATATATCTCACCAACTTGTGTAAAATAATAATCAACACCAAAACTAGCCATGGGACTTCATTAGGAAGAAAGAACACAAGGAATGATTATCAAAAATATTCAAAGGAATACCTAGGATGGCTGACCAATTGATGTAATATTAGAGTCACCATTGATTTTTAGATAGATGACTCCAAAGGCAGATGTGTTGAAAGACAACACCAAGAATCTTTCAACTTCTTGGACTAATTATCATATTGGGTATGCCAAAAAAGATTTTCACTTGTACGTTTAAATTTTGAATAAATTTATTAGTTATCCTCATCCAAGTGGTATAATTGAAAATATTTAACCTATTGGCAGCCTAAGAATGAGGTGAATCTCTATATAGGGCTAGCTCCCTTGAAATACCAATTTTGGATCATTACTATACCTATGCTTACAAGGAAAAGGGAGAGAAAAATAAAATTAAAATATCCTAAAGGTGATGACACACCAAATTAATTGATGAATACAAACCATCTACATGTCACACATGAGACCAAGAGACTAACTAGGCATACAATTCTCTAATATGAATCTTCTAGCATGAGGATTTCATTATGAGGTTGTGATTAATGTTTAGGATAGGAGGACTATAAAATAAGCCTATAATGACACTATTTGAATATACTAACTCACTCAACCTTGACACTTCATAGAATACTTCACATTACTTTCAAGAATAAGCTTTCAAGCTAAAAATAAGTGAGATAATGAGATAATAATGTTAAGTAAACAACAGTCATCACTTAACAAGATCAATAATTTAAGTGAACACACTATGAATAGTAATAGAAGAGGTAATATTAATAGTATTTATTTATTTATGGTATGAAAATGAGTAGGGATTTACCATACTTAGGTGGAACATATTTTATAAAGGCCAAAATGGCTAGTTCTTATAGAAATTGAGAGAGAGAAGAGAAGAAATAAGTCCAAAGGTCACAAGGACAAGTGTAAAGATAATAAAATGAGTTAAATATGCATGATAATATAATTTAAAACTAATCATGAAAATTTATAAGAGATAAGTGGAAATCTAAGGCATGAAACTCTTAAAATGTGGCATTAAATTCCCTTTGTTGACTCAAAAAACTACCTTCATCAATCACTCCTATTGTAACTTCCCAAAAATAACTAGGGATATATATAATGATTTTATTAGGATTTAAGGGTTTCATACATTATTCTCCATGCATTGGTTGTATTTTTAATCTCTTGGATTCCTCTAATAGTGAGCCATCACTACCTGTAGTAAAAAACTCCTCTTTCACACACCTTTCACACTTGGCCTCAAAATTGGAATTAGTTTTCCATGATAATATATTAAATGGAGTATAAGACACTTGAAAAAACAATCCATGGAATTATATTTCTTAGGTGGACCTTAAAAGGCCATCCACTTGAAGTTCTCACCCTTCTCACTATCACGCTCACTATGCCAGTTCTAACTAGGTAAGATGAGATCTATTATTGAGATATTTAGTATTTTTTATGAAGTATTAAATGTACATATGGAGTTATGATAAGTCTGTAGCTTCTTCCCAAAGTTTATTTCATCTCTTGATACCTCCTACAACCTACACAATGCATAAAATAGTCAAGAAAAGTAATTTTATACCTTGTCCATACATATAAGGAATAACTAAATTAGATGTAAAAGGTATTTAGAGAGTCATATATAGTATTAAATAATTTCCCAATCAATTTTGGTCCATTTAGATTCCTTTCCTTCACTATTTCCCAATCAGGTCCTTATCTAAGGTTTGCAAGGGTTTTGATTTATTTAGGATCTTAAGCTTTGTTCATAGAGATGAAACATTATAATTACATACCAATTAAAAAATATCACTATTCAAGACCTCTTTCAACATATAAAAAATTATTTTAACTCCATTCATATTGTCCAAGGAGATGTAAGCATTTCAACTTAGCCTATCGAGCTTGTTTTTCCATTTTTTATAGGCCCAAGTTGGTTCTAAGCCAAAAGTGGTTCTCCATGTGGTTTATTTTAATATGAAGAGATTTTAAACATATATTATTATTAAATATATATTTAATATTCAATTTTATTTCCTTCCTATATTTATAAGTGACATTGGTATCCCATTTGGTCTTTAGGCCTAAATCCTACATAAAAGACTTGACTACAACTCTTATAGGTTTGGACCACTTGTGTAGATTCAAGACTTTAGGAATGTTTTATAATGTTTTTATAGGTTTATTAAAACTCCACACATCTTATATAAATTCTCACCCAACTCCTAGCTCATCCTTTATCACCCTTGCTTATAAATGTAGGGTTTATGCATAAAGGGAGTGCCCTCTAACTGAGACAAAATATAGGGAAATTCCCCTCTTTACTCAGACCAATTGATCATTAGAGGATTTTATCTATGTTTTAAATAAATTTTACATAAAAAATAATCCATATTTTATTTATTTAGGCCTTCCAACCCCCTCAAATTCTAAGACAGAGTATGCAAAGGGTACTACATGTAAGGTTTTAAGATGTGGACTACATATTACTTGATGTGAGTCCATTTTATGAATGAGTTTAATATGAAAGAGCTTATTAAATATTATATAATCATGATGTATTTATCTATAATCCAATAATAACACTATACTTTAAATTACCCCTTCATATACCTTAAACTCTCAAGACTGAGTTTTATCTCTTGACTATGTTTTGTATCTTCGAAGGGCACCTGTAGGTGACCATGCTTGCTTGGGCTTGATGGAAGTGTCTAAAAACTTCCATATAATCCATTAATATAAATTTTAACTTTTTTTAATCAAAATTTATCATATTAACAAGGATATACAACATAAAAAACCTAATCCCTTAGCTCTCTACCCCTCACAGTCAGCTATAGCTAACTATGTGGGGTCCTATAGATGTAACTATATGATCTAGGCCTTGTTTTCATGTTTGATATCCCACTTCAATTTATAAACACCATAATATAATTTTAAATTTTCCTTTTATAATATAATTTATGTTTTTTTATCAATGTTATTAATCCCATTACTTCATGGTAATCCTTTAGCCATCATATAGATACACATGTTGTGATGCAAAGGAAACCTATAGGTTGTGTTGTGAGGTCATATTCTAAATCTTGACTTAAATGGATAAAATTTGAATATAATTATGTTTAATTTAAAAATTTAATACTACCTATCATTAAATTACATATATATTTTCAAATTTTGGGTGAAAAGGTCTCTTTAGAGTTCAAACCTGTAGGTGATCACTACATGAAATTAATGTATAAAAGTGCATATTTGAGTTTTCAAAAAACTACATTCCACTAAACATATACCTACCAAATTTTGTAAATTTATTATAATACGTGGATAATAAAAGGTGAGATCATTTATATTCATCAAAACCTTTTTAAACCTTATCATATGACATCTACAAAATGACAATGTGCACTATTTTGTGTTTTTAGAGACTTGATCTCTGAACACAGTCATCATTCAAAGATACAACCCTATAGAGATATTTACCAATATATCATCCTAAATGTATATTAAATGATATAATAAATTCATTATAACCTTAATAAGGGCTTCACCACTTTTTTTGACACCACTATATAACATCTCAAATCCTTGTGCTACCACCTGTAGGTGGATTCTATAGTATAACACATGTAGTGAAGGTATATTTCAAACAATGCATGATGTATAGATATTTGATCAAATATATCTCCTTATAAACTTTTCAAATGAATTTTTTCAATCTTTAAATTTTTAAGATCGCTCAAATATGTCTTTTTCAACATGGTTATCTTCCTATATTGCACTTATAAGTGCATACCAATGGCAGAAGACTATGTGAGTGACTGAGTATGACTACCATAGTATTTTATTTACCATTTGAATGCTTAATTTTATATTTACCTTCATCACACTTATATGGATGTTCTCAGAACCTTTACACTTCATGATTGAGACTGAAGATGAGTTGGGAGCTGACTATAAATCCCATTAAAATATAACTTCAATGATGCTCCATTTGGATATTGAAAATTTTGAAGCAAATATATTTCCTTAAAAATTTAAAATATTTAAACACCATGTTACATCCTATCAAATCCCTTATAGAGAAAGAGGCTTTCTGCAAATGGTGGAATTTGAATACAAGTCTAATATCAATAACTTCCTACAAAGTGATTTGTTTGAGATATCAAAAAACGTTTAACCTATAAAAAATAATGGAGATAATTTTAAGAGATAAATAAAATCATCTAAAATCAACCTCAGCAACTAGATTATATATAACTATCCATACAAAATCAAAACCTATAGGGCATAGGAAATATTGAGTAGAAAAACATAGTCAACTTATTGGAGATGATTAATAAAGTATAGTTAACCAATATTTTAAATATTTTTATGTAAATTTATATATCTAAGTTTAATTTCACTCCCTCAATGTGTTTGGTCTGAAACCTCTCTAATTGTCTATACCAAGCAAAAACCTACTGACTAGTCCTATATGTCTAAGAGGGTGAAGGAGTAGAATGGTTTTAGTTAAAATTTGGAAATTTTAGGGCATTTAAATCATGTAAATTAGTATTAGGAAGCTTAATATTCATATCAAAAACTTCTCCCACATTTCACTCTCTCTCATGGGCCATACAATGCCAAATTCTTCCCTTTTTTGTTAGTTTCTTGATCTTCAGTTATATAAACTATAATTTTTAGATGGGACTGACATTATTGATAATTAATCACACTTATTAGATGTTTTATATGAAATTAGGACACTTTTATGCCTTAAAAACTATGCCACTTTCATATATGACCCCTAAATAGCTCTTAAGTGACCTAAAATGACATAGATTAATTAAACCATGATCAAGGATAAAGTGGCATTAAATGAAATCAAAATAATTATAATACACCCTTTGACATAATAATATACCCATAAAAACATCTAAAGATCAAGTTTTTACCTATAGGGGTCCCAATTTGACTTGTAGGGTCAAATTTGGTCAATAGTTATAATGCAAGATTTAGGGCATGAACCAAATACATAGTGTTATAATGCCAAAATTGAGCCAATACTATCCATTTTCAATCCATATCAAATCAAAAAAACAAGACAACCATGGTGTCAATAGGATATGGAGATAGCCAAACCCTATTTATGAAGACTTCTTGAGCATAATCTGAGTAAGCCAAATAAAGAAACCTCTTGGACTATTCAAGGAATTGGTATGGAATTTATGTGAGTTATTTAAATTTTTAGTTTTGCTTTACTCATTTGTGTTTATTCACCATGATCCTTCATTTTATCTAGGAAAGATAGTGTTATTCATGTTTATGTGTTTATTTTAATCTTGATTTCATTTTCATTGTGATGCTAAAATATGATATAACCACCCTTCTTGGATTCATTGATCATAGATATCATAAAAATGGAGGACTATAGGAATGAAGTATTACAAAATTTAATTAAACATTAGGATGTGGTCAAAATAAGGTTTGATAATAGAGAAAAAATTAAATCATTCAAGATTTCTAACCTTATACTGCTATGGGACAAAGCCCATGAGAAAAAAGAATTGCATGACAAGTTTACCCTACTATAAATAGGAACATATTAGATCTCTGAGATCTTGGGTAATAATGCATTCCATTTGAGAGATATCCAAGATAATGATTTGACATATTTAGTCAATGGATAATTTTTGAATCATACTTTATGAGTACCCCATTTGGAGAGGTCTCTGAGTAAAAATAAATGTTATGGTATAGGTAAGACTAAGGTTATATTTACTTTACTAGTTAGCTTCATGATTTCATTCATTTAATTTCATTACAATACTTCATGTTTTCTAGATTAGATACTTTTTCTAGTTTGTTTCACTTAGTCAGATGTGTTTAAATTAGGTAGTTTTCCTAATTTCTAGGATAGTTTTCTTTTTGTTTCATGTAAATCTAAATTGATCAATCCTAGAATAATCAAATGATAGTTTAGGTGTTTTGAATCTAACTCAAACATATGGTGTTTCATCTTGTAGTTTAGAATTCTTAATCCAAGTAAGTGATGAGAGAGTTAACCATGACTATTTCATAAAGCTAATGATTCCATTATGTATGTAAATGTTTCTCCCATAGTTATGTGCCAATTAATAAATATATCCTTATCCCTTTGGATCAAATTCACATAAAATGCTAATGTTTATTTGAGGTAATAACCATTAGCATGGGTGAAAGTTGATAGGGACATTTTGATTAACCAAATTTTACTAAGACCAACTCATGGTGTTTACCTTCTTCCCTCTTTCGTTTAGAAAGAAAAAAATAAGAATAAAAAAATAAAGGGCATAATCCAAAAGTCCAAAAGAAAATAAAATAGTATTATAAGCCTAAATGATGAAATAAGATCAATGTATCATGCATCCTAAAAAATATGAAGAAAGAGTGAAAAAGTGATCAAAGGTATCTTTGTAAAAGTTATGGATGCCTGGATGGAAATAGATCAATGCTCTATCTCCCCAACATATATGTACCTAACAACCAATTAGAATGAAACTTATATCTCACCCCATATCTTTGCCTAAAACCATTTGATAAAAAATAAATAATATCAATTTTCCACACATAGGTCCAAGGTATAAGTGAAGTTAGTATGTTTCATGAAATTATTAAGAGACTCTTTTTCATTTTTGATTTCATAATTTATTTTATTAAGGTTCATAGTTGATATTTGGATTGAAAACCATGAATTCTAGGTTCTTGAAAACTTGGGAGTATTCACCCATATGTGTCTCTATTTGTTGTATTCAACACACCCCACCTTGAATTTTTTTTTTGAAAAGTGGGAAACCCTTTTATTTTTAGAGGATTTATATATTATTTTGGTTTGTATGTGTTGGTTATGATTCTTATTATCTATATAAGCTTGATATTTTGGACATTAAATCACATTCTAGTGCACCTATTTTCCATTTGAAATGACTTATTGAAATTAATCTATTTTTGGAAATTTTGGAATAAATACTATGTATTATAGGTATTAAAAATTTTCTTATTAGATTTATTTTATTCAACACTTTAAATACTTTTGATCTTTGAGATTTTGGTCTTCACAAACATTTTAGTCAGAAACTATTTAGTTTTTGGTAACTTTATTTTGAATTTTGTTTTAGTTGGCAACTTCATCTTTGACAATTTTTATTTGGATCATTTTTTTAACACTTATTATGAAGTGAATTTTATTTAGAAACTTTCATTTGGAATGTTTTCTTTTGGAAATTTCGCTTCAGCAACTTTCATTCAAAAGGTTTTCTTTGATAACTTTCTCTATAGTAATTTCCTCCCAAATAACAATCTCTCCCAAGAGATTTTTTATGCTGGGGTCTTTTATGCATAATACTAGGTGCATCATATAATGCTATTAAGCCTAAAGGAGAAATTCATCCCCCAAATAAACCATACAATGATAAGTTTCAAGAGGAAGAAGTAACACCATGACACCTTGAATGAGGAAGCATCCTATGTGGCATGCCCACTACACCTAGATGGTCAAGTTTAAATTGAATGAAGGTGATGAGCTCATAGACATTAGAGATCAATGGGGCAAAAAATGGAATAAATATATAAATACTATAACATTGAGCCCCCAATTGAGTTCACCTCATTTGATTTCTAAGAGCTTGAGTGCACATAACTTTTTGTCATCTCAAAAGCTCTAGTTGTGTCCAAAAATAAATTACAATTCATGTCATTCAATTTTAGACTATGATTTTTAAAATATTTAATTTCACCGACATCCATCAATATTAATGGTGTCTTCATCCATGGAATACAAAGGAACCTCAAAACCATCTAGATTTTCCATCAAGGACTCCACTTAATACTTAGACACAATTTTCGACACAACTATGTTGAATGGCCTCCACACTAATTACATAGCTCCATGGGAGGACATAGATAATATTTATTCATTCACATTAGAGGAGGACATCTTAACCAAGGATAAATAACTTACAGTTGAACTACTACCATTAAAACAATAAGCACTTCACTATACAACTACCAAATTTGAATTTATGTTGTGAATCGATATATTGTGAGGCTGTTATTTCAAGGAAGAATTGCAGATGGTGGCTATTTTCACTATTTTACCAACACAATATTTGTTACATACATATTTAAAGATGCATTCATGAGGTATTTACATCTCCCTATTCTAGATGTTACATTCAATTTACACATTGTAGTCACTTGGAAGAAAAACAACAATGTGGAGTGAGCACTAGGGAAGTGGTTTATCCTAGGTAAAACTTTCACTATCAAGGAACATATTAAGAATCTTATACATATAACCCAATTCAAGATGGGAATTCACATAGGCATGGCATTGTTAAATCAACTCTTTGGCCACTTGAGCATCTACTTCCTACATCTATAATGGGTACCCCTAATGGACTTATTCATTACTTTAGAGTACACCTATGCATTAGGGGAAGTCATCAGTGCATACATGCATGAAAAAATTCTATACAAAGACAAGAGGCCCTAAGGGGAAATTTTCTACATGATGTTATACCTTTTGTATGCAGTCATATGAACTATTTAAAGGCATAATGGGGTTATATGGAGCCCCAAACCTGATTTAATTAAGAATATAATATGTGAATTATATTATTTCATTCACATATATGCATATGTAAGGAACATTGACAAAATTTTAGAGGACTTATATATTCAAGTTTGTATGATCATTCATGGCCACTCTTTGACTAGGATTTCAAGCAGCATTGCCAAAACACTCATGAATTTGGGTGACTATTGGCTCTACCCTGATTATGCAGTCATCATGGTTTTTGGGTATAGGGTAGACCCTCTTTGGATCCCTATTTTTTTCCATGAATTTTTTTCTAAATAAGAGATAGGCTTCCAAATATTGAATGGTATAGATGAATATTTGATAAACAACAAGAAATTCAATTTACACATCTCCCATATCACTATTAGAAGGATGTAGTATAAATTGAGGAGACATTTTATGGAATCTATGAATGCAAAGAGGACTTAGGCATTGTCTACTATACCCTATAGGGATTGGTACCCCTATCAGAGAGTATAACATAAGATTAAAAACATTAACATCCCATAAAAACATGAGACATTTGACCATGACTTCCTATTTATTAATGCCAAAGATGATGAATAATTAAAGGAAAGGGTTAAAAAATAGGATTAAGCAAAGACATTTTGAGGGTGATACAATTTGATCCCTCCCTTACACTCAGTTAAGGTAAATTTAGGATCTCACCATCAAGGGGATGGATATACTCTAAATTCTAGAGTGGTAGGCCTTAACAATATTGAATAAACCAAGGTAAAGATCCCCAATAGCCATTATATGCTAGAGAACATCAATTAGATTATCTATTAAGGGAAACATAAGCTATTAGATAACATTCACAAGAGCAATATCTAGAAGAGATACTAGCTGCTACATAAGAAGAAGAAGATGAGACTCCTCTAGTTTAAGCATCTAATATTGAAATAAGGAGAGTTAAATAAGAACTAGTAGATGAGATAACATAAGAAAAGGATAACACAAGTAGGGAAGTGGTAAAGATCATTTACTTAGATTCTTCTAATGAAGAATAAATTTCACCTATCATGGTATCTTCAATAATGCTAACATATAGTATTACTCTCCTCCCTCTTACCCAATAGGTGAATACTCCATAATTTGAGAAAATAACACTATGCTATTAAAGGAAACCAAGGGGGGAGAGACCTTAGACCCCATCCATAGAGGTGATTGTTAGATAGGCATAACCTTAAATTAATGGTGATCCAATTAAATAGGTGGTTGAGGAAGAGCTACAATAATCCAAAGTCTTGAGCTTTCAAAGACTAAAATCAAAGGCACTCCTTAGTGGTGATCAATCTAATAAGGGTTCTCTCTTCATTGATCACTTACCCCTTATTCTCTAATGCCATTATTGGTTGAATATACTATTATTTTTACATGTGTTTCCACTTTCATTCCTATGAAATCACTCTCTACTGGTCTTCTTTCCATTTCTCCCACCTCTACTCTTCTAATTTTCACTTTTAATTCAATTATTTCACTTTCAATCTCCACTCATTTAGTATCCATCCCTTTAACCATTACTATTTCCATCCGATCTAGCTTTGCTCCCATTTTTGCATTCTTCACCTCTGTTGACAAAGCCACCAACCAACTAATCACTCAAATGGTTGCCTCTTCTACTCAATTGAGTTCACCACTACCTTCTTCAAGGCCAATTCATACCATAATAGTAGTAAAAAATAAAAGGGATCCAAAAAATAAACATGTCTATGTTATGCAAACCATGCCACAATTCAAAAACATAGACTAGTCCAAAATAATTTATCTCTCAATACCCAAACCCTCCATTAAGCTTTAACTTCATCCTAAATAAGATGCATAAATAAAAGCCTAACCATTAGATCTATCAAATTTCATGCTCCAAAATTTGCCAAGGAGTTAAGATCCTCAACTTATAAGAGGCCTAATCTAAAGATCACTGAGCTTCCCACTATAAACATGTTCCACTTTCATTCCTATGAAATCACTCTCTACTAGTCTTCTTTCCATTTCTTCCACCTCTACTCTTCTAATTTCCACTTTTACTTCTTTAATCATTTCCCCTACAATATTCACTCATTCAGTCTTCATCCCTTCAACCATTGTTCTTTCCATCCCTTCTACCCCTACTCCCATTCTTATAGTCTCCACCTCTATTTCTAAAGCCACCAACTAACCCATCACTCAAATGGATACCTCCTCTACCCAATTGGGTTCACCACTACCTTCTTCAAGAATAATTTATACCAAAATAGTAGTAACAACTAAAAGGGATCCAAAAAATAAACATGTCTATGTTATGCAACCCATGCCACAATTAAATAACATAGATTGGTCCAAAATAATTTGGCCCTCAATGCCCAAACACTTCTTTGAGCCTAAACTTGAGCTTGAGAAAGATTCACAAATAGAAGCCCAACCATTAGATCCATCAAATCTCATGCTTTGAGATAGGGCCAAGGAGTTAATATCCTCAAATTTTAAGATACCCAATCTAAATATCACCAATATTCTCACTATAATTAAAAGTTTTTTGCCAAATTCATAGCCTTGGTGTAGAGGGTTAGCAAAATAAATATTGAAGATAATAGTAGTAGGGGGCTGATTTTGAAGGAAAGAGAACAAATTTACTCTATTTAAATAAGGCAAGATATGATGAATGGTAAGTCCCCATACATATAGGACCTAAAGCCCTATATGGAGACCCAAACCAAAGTAGTATTGGTCATCCATGAAGGAATGGAGCTGGACATAAAATAACTAGAAGAAGAGTTGGAAATTCTAAGAGAGAAGAAATAGGTGATATGAGTTTCTTCCAGTATAGAGCAGGATGTATAGAATGTGGCACCTCGGTTATATTAATTTTTGGATACAATTCCTTATTTGAGATTCCAATTGGATCTACATGTAAATTCAATAATAAAATTGTTTAAGCTTCTCCAAGAAGATGAAAATAAATTAAATTTCTTAGTATTATACACCCTTAATAAGGCATTTAACCACTTAGATCTAATGAACCCTTTGAAGGAAGCTAATACATTAAATTTATGTGTCATCATAACTTATGAGTCCTAGGATTGGGTATCTTCTTTTGAAGCTTTGGTGAATAAACTTATAGAATAGGAAAAACAAGTAGCATAAATTTTAATTAAACTTGAACTAACATGATTTTGGGATAACACGGGGAAGCTGGTAGCTCGAACCACTTTTGATCATATGATTCAATAATTTTTAGATAGTTTCAATTAAATTTTTTAATGACTAAGCTGAGAACACATTTAAGCAAAGCTGAGTATAGCAAGGAAAAAGGTAATATAAGTAGAGGTCTTTTGGGTTGACTTTTGATCCACCAAAATAAAACATGCAAGGTTTTTGGAATAAAAGGGTAGGGTAACCAAACCTCATCTCCTTGATAGGAACTTAATTTATGCATATCATGATAAAGCATACAAATATTATCAAGAGTTGGATGAAAATAATAAATCAAAATCGATGCCACCTTCCAGTTTTACTCCTCAAACCCCACCTATAATCCCAATTATAACACTATTGTCAACTTTACTCCCTTATAGCTCAATAACAACATCAATGTTGCCTCATAGATTAGCTCCAATGGTAACTCCAATCCAAGAAATGAGTGCATCCTCAACCACATCTCTAGTTACCACATCCACAAATCTAGTTACAAGCTCAACTCTAGTTATAAACACATCTCTAGTTATAACTATAGTTCTAACAACAAATCTAAAAAGTGTTAAGTAAGAGCTCATTTAGCTTAAGTCAAAGGTTAATTTTTGTACAATTTTGGATGTGATGATTAGAAATGAATAGTTAAGTTTTTTTATGTCCATGTTGTAATTAAACAAATTATTTTTTCTATCATCCACACATTTCATGTCTAAGGATTATATACAAGTTATAACATACAACTATGACTTATGATCTAGTCATTCATGATGTAATGGAAGTTTCCCATACTTGAAGGATGAGGTGACCCCTTCCCCAAGTCCTTTATATACATGTATAACCTTCTTTTCAAAGGGTGAAAATTTTGGATCAATGTACAAGAAGAGATCAAGAGATTGATTGTCATAAAACTATGTTTTTTCTTTCTTCTTACTTTTATATGTTAATAAAGTTTAAGTTTATTTGTCTATATTAATTAAATAATTCTAAAGTTTTTTAATGTTACAGATGAATTTAATTATTTATATTAATTAATATTGATCTTAGATGTGAAATAGTAGTTGAGAATTGGTAGGTTTCATTGGTTTAAGAAATTAGTATGATTTGAATTGATTATCAGAGGAGTGAAGAGGTATCTCTTTTGGTATAGTCATCTCGGTGTGTGTTATAACTACTCTAGATAACTTTATGGTCTGAGTTATAATCTATTGAATAAGTTTGTGAAAAATCATCTATAAGGATAGTAATGTTTAGTTGAGATCATTTAGCATCCTATACTTATTATCCTAGACTAATAAATATGCTTGTTCATGGGTGTGAAATATTTGAAAATAGAAAACATTTGTCTTAGAAATACTTGTCTACCAAATAAATAGTCTTATAAGTGACCTTTCTAGAACATAGAGCCTTTTTTATACCTTAACCTTCTCCCCCTTTTGATTTTCTTTAAGATATACCCATCATAGAATAGTTTTGCACCCATTTAACTTACTTAGTGATTACTTTCTATTATATTCCACACATCCATCCATAAAACTTGGTAAAACAACCCACAATCTCACCTTGTTATTCCATCATCTAGCTATTTTAACTACATACTTGCAACTCATAATCCAAAGAGGAACTTTGCTCCATAGATATCCCAAAATATTATAGGCTACCTCATTTAAATTTTATGTGGTGTGCATAAAACCCACATCAATAGGACTTTCCTTAAAAGTGAAGCTTGTGTATCTAAGTTTGAATATGTGAATTTGGGTATATGATGTAGAACATGATCCAAATCAATGTCCTACAATAAAACATGAAAAAATTAGTTCTTACTTAAGAGATGATAAAAATAAAAAGACTATAATGAAATGAAATAATTGATTAGAGGTAAGTAAAGAGAGAGGAAATATATGAATACACCTCATTGAGTACATAGACCAATACATGAACATAGTGACAACCTATGTTTGTGATTGTACATAGTAAACATATCATTGAATAGCTTCGACTGAGATGATGGCTTTCTCAATCCTCATATAGGTGGCTCAAAAAGTCAATCTATTTTTGACTCCATCATTACCCACCCCTACTTGATGGATCTTGATCTCTTTAAATAGCTTGGATAAGACTGTAAGTGTGTCTAATCCTCTCATGTAAGTGATTTAATAACTCAAGTAGGACATGAATCCATAATTTCCCCTATGTAAAGTAGATGAATTTGTAATTGTACTATATAAAGTGTTGAAAGTATCTAACTAATTAAATATAATTATGTATTCAGCTCCACAACCACTGAGGTATATTGGGTTGCTTTGAACCACTTAGGAATACCAAAAATTACATATTGAGTAAGGCATGAATTTGGTGATAACCTATAATTTGATAGCGAGTGTATATATTGTAGATAATGACATGGAATTTACAATTCCATTTGGTCAACCTATCTGAAGCTAAGTATATGGAAAGTGATGTGCCTCACACATACCCCCAATCTAGTATCTAAATATACTTAATATGAATGATGTAATAACTAAACCTATGTAAATGATCTAAATTTATGAGTGATCATGCCATGCATGATGCCCCAAAATTTGATCAATTGGTATGAATCTAGGCTATAATGAATGTATTTAAGATAACTATAAACATAACTACTAAACCTATGATTGTATCTTTGAAAATATGTATTGTAACTTATGTATTGGTCTAAATGATGTAGATTATCCTGAAGCTAGGGATACTAGAAAATAGTGTCATGTAGTGGACAATAGTTCCTTATGGTACTATTATCCCAATCTAAGCACTAATGATTTCGTAGTTTAGTTTCATAGTGATTTGGACTGAATTCTGAATCTCTATTCTATTTTGTGTTTGCCCTTAGTTTGATATCTAAAACTAAGCCTATATGCTAAAATGTCTATATGATTAACAAAATAGTATCATGATCTCTATGAGAAACCACTATGAATTCCCCCTATTTTGAGGGTAGTTGTGAAACTTGTGTAAGAATTATGTTCTAAAGAAGTATCTATGTAAAATGTGTTAGCCAAAGGATGTTCATGATATTCCAATATAATTTAAAAACATAAAATCATAATGTAAATGTATCTAATCATAAGTAGAAAATTTAAAATGTATGTTGTAATCTAGCATTGCACAAGGGTGTCAAGATAGATGTAAGAAATGTATATATAAGAAAAATATGAATAACTACCTAGGGGTATGGGTATGATGTCCATCAAGGCACCCAAGTAGGAAGGGTATATGCATGAAATCACTCATGACATCCAGAACATGTGTGTATGTGTGTGTGTGTGTGTGTGTGCGCGTGCGCGCACGCATGCATGCATGTGTGTGTGTGTGTGTGTGTGTGTGTGTGTGTGTGTGTGTGTGTGTGTGTGTGTGTGTGTGTGTGTGTGTGTGTGTGTGTGTGTGTGTGTGTGTGTGTGTGTGTGTGTGTGTGTGTGTGTGTGTGTGTGTGTGTGTGTGTGTGTGTGTGTGTGTGTGTGTGTGTGTGTGTGTGTGTGTGTGTGTAACAATAAAATACAAGTGTCATGGTGTAGAATCATACAAGGAATCAAACATACAAACACATGAGGAATACAAAAAGTAGTCTAAGGGGCCACAATACAAGGGACATGGTCACATGTCACTAAAAATGAGAATTAAGACATACAAGGACATATTCAAATGTCCACATATGTAAGCAATAATAAATTTAGCATAGAAACATAGATAAAGATGTATATATACTAAGTCTAACTAGTGATAGTCAGTAAAAAATATTAGCAATGAAGAGCAATGATCAATATCCAGATAAATCAATGCATAAACTAGAATTTATAGTATGTATAGATAAAACATGGTTATAGAAATTGTGTATGAGATACCCCCAATTAGGTGGATGTATCAAATGTATAAACATGGATTACCGTAAATGCTCCCAATGGGTAGATAATAGTTGGTATAGATCGATGTAGTGGATCAAAGTCCTATCTAAAATATGTAAGCACTCAAGAAGAATAAGTGAAACACGTGTATGATAAAACTGACTATACTAGGATATCTTGTAATATGAAATGTCTTGCAAGTAGTATAAATGTAAACATAGAAATGCATACAATCTATAATTTTTTATATTTTAAAAATATTTGAATGTTTTTGTATTTTGACATATTATATTATTTTTGTGTTTTTTGAGTATAACATATGTACAAGGAGAGAGAGAGAGAGGGAGAGAGAGAGAGGTAGAGAGAGAGAGAGAGAGAGAGAGAGAGAGAGAGAGAGAGAGAGAGAGAGAGAGAGAGAGAGAGAGAGAGAGAGAGAGAGAGAGAGAGAGAGAGAGAGAGAATTATGTACAAGGGTAGGAACCATACTAACCAATGAGTCTCATGGGGGAATCACCATCATCATGACCTATGTTGAAGAGGGGAAATATGTTCATGTGTATAATATGAAAGGGAAAATACGAGCCCATTATTTAGTGTGTTGTATAATCTAAAATTGAAGATACCTAAGTAGTGATGAGATGATGTTGTAGCTTGATTATGATGCCTTGTGAACTATAGGTATCTTAGGGACCCATATCATAGAATTAGAAGTTATAGATGATGTGGGTGACCTATGTTGATAACCCCTAAACCCCAATATAACTAATCTCAGTGTAAACTATGTAGAGGAAATTCCTTTAAAATATGTGACATATATTTGATGCAATGGTATCTCCAGTAATGGTCTTTGAGGGAGAATATGTGTGTATGTAGATACTATAGAAGTAGACCTAACCTACTCTAAGGACTCTATAGATTATTGTGATGTATGTATAGAAGATTTACTCTCTACTATAATTGATAACCATGTCATATCTAGTAGTGGAACTATAACTATATATGGTGTCAATGATAGAAATATAGCTATAAACTATGTTAGTACTACCTATGGGATGAAAAGAGGATACTCATATGAGACACCCTCCATATTAACCACCTAGTTAGCATGTATATAATTATAGCATTAGTGTACTTTATATGGGATGGCTTGGAACTACTATAACCATGGATTTCTTAATAATATATCAAATATGCTTGCACAAGGTACTACTAAGAATTGAGTGGATATTTGTGTTGGTCCCACCAATAATGGAAGCATAATATCTCTAATATAGATCTAAACATGGCCATTAAAACCACTAATGACCATATCTATGGGGAATATATCCTACTTTGTGTAGCCTAGATGTTGTAAGAGTGTCATGGTGCACATGCTTATGTTTAACCCATTGTCAACCACAAACACTGTGAATAGTATGGTGGTGTATGTATGTTCATTTAAAATAACACATGTATATCTATGTCATCATCCATAATCTCCTTCTCTAAAAATGTGACAAGTGGTATAGGTGACATTGTAGTGTGATAGATATCAATAATGTTATGAAGTGGATGTGTCTCCTCTATAGTTGTGTGATAGGAAGCTGGTGGTGGATGAGCCTAGTATGTATAGTGAACACCTAATGTACCCACTACCTCATTATTTGTATGCTTTAGGAAAGGATATAAAAATATCTCTATTGAATTTTCAACTATTTGTAATTTTGGTGCCTCTATAGGTGTGCCCACATCAATAATGTTACCCTTAATGACATCTTCTATCTTGTGTTTTAGGTTAAAGAATCTATTTATCATATGGCCTAGTGCCATGTACTCACATAATGCATTTAAATCATAAATATTTGGAAGAGGACATGTCATATCAACCTAATTAATAGGAAAGATATATATGACATTGCATTCCAATAGTTATTATAACACTCGTGTTTGTGATTATGGTAGATTAGTGAAGACTCTACACTGAAGAACTAATAAAACCAATCTAGGAGAAGGATTTGAAGCTATGTTTACTATGGTATTTTGACAACTTTTATTTTTGTGTCCCTAAATTTGTATGGAGGTTTATTTATACTCTTAATAGTTGAATCTAATCCATTTATTTACTTGAGTTTTCCCATTACTAAGATCTTAACCTCTCTTTCCTTAATTGTGTGTCATATATCTATAAATGTGGGAAACTTATTAAATAATATTGATTCATAAAGTGTTGGTAATATAATTTATTTAAATATATCTTGACTCTCTCTATTTTCCATGGGGCTAGTCAATTTTGATAGTATCTTCTTGTATTGTAAGACATAATTAGTTATGGACTCATTTAACTTTTGCTTTAGTTGTGACACTTGTGCATATGATATCTTATCAACAATGTTGATAGGGAGGTGTTATAGGAACATATATGCTAAAGGATTGAGTGCTATGATAGACTAGTTTGGTAAATAATAGAACCACTATAGGGAATAATCCTTGAGACTACATGGAAATAACTTCATAAGAAGCCAATCATTAGACACATAGTCTAATCATGATATGTGAAAGGATATAAGGTGATGATTTGGCTCATCCTTCCCATCATATAATGTAAGCTTGGGTTCCAAAAAACTATATGGTAAAGGATTTTCCTCTATGTGATGTGCTAAAGGTGTATGCAAGAGAATGTTGGAATCTAATGCATGTGATGGCTTAGATGTTCCCTGCTCAAGATGTAACACCTTTGATTGTAGAGAAAGAACCTATTACATAAGGTATTGTACATGTAGAAGACAATAACTAGACACAAGTGGTGTGACAATCATTGATGGTCGAATAACAAGCTTAGGTTATGTTATATAAGTTTGTTGAGTGGGACCCACTAAAGGTGTAACAACATCGTTAATTGGAAGGGTTGAAGATTGACCATTGTTGTTCTTATTGTTTATTTATAATATTGTCACATCCTAATTTATCTCTAAGATGAATAACCTATTTGATCCATGTATTATTATGGTTGATTAATTGGTTAATTTATATTTGAGTAATCTTAATGATGTATGTTGATTATGGGATAGTTTGTGTTGATTAATTTATATAATTAGTTTTCTATGAGTTAGTAGTAATTTTATATTTTGTACATTGTGTTCATATTGATACAACATTATTTTATGGATATAATGATCTTTCAGTATAACTACCTTCATTGTTGTGAGGTGGATATAGGACAAATTCTTTCCTCAGAGTATCA